>JAQGAA010000902.1:0-18506 GCA_034696425.1 Isotoma viridis | reverse complement strand
AACTGTAAATGTACTCCGGGAGTCAAAGTGTACTCCAACCGGCGTTCCCGCGTTCCCAAAGAAATTCCACCACTGGTCAAACCCTTGCTTTTGTACTTGGGATAAAATACTTCTAAATTATTGGGATTTCGGGATATCATTTTGAAACCAGAAAATGCTAAGAAGAACTCACATTTGCCCTTTGAATATACTGTGGATGATTCAAATCCAAATGATCCAGAAAGTACTTCAAAGCCTCGAGGGAATAATATTCCTTTTCTTTTGAGTCTTTTCCTGACCTGCATTAATGATCAAAACAAGTAAGCTTTTAAATAAAGGGACGTAAGCAACAAGCTTCGAAATCTCATGCGAGCTATAAACAATATCTTGCGATCATTTCATAACCCGGTGTTCCAGATCGCTACATCAAGTCAGTGGTAACATTTTAGAAAATTTTGCATATCAAAGTTTTACAGATTTGAGGTAATTTTGTTAATATCTTAACTTCTTAATATATTGCCTTACCCATATATTTGGAAGTTAGTCCGTGCTGTTTTATAGAACGCCACATTATCAAAAATGAATGTGTCACCATCTTGGACGATTTTCTTTCCTTGTGAGACGAAATTTCTCATAAGACTCAGTGGATCTCCCATCTTTCTGGAGTAGTAAAGGGTATGGTTAGTATATCTTTTTCTTAAGGAGACGACCTGTGACCTAGACGATTGGATTTGTACTTCTTCCTCGGTGTTCCCAGTTCAGTTCTACTCTGGGGCACAAGGAAACCCCGTCGACTACCTGCAACCGCAACCTGTGACCTGTGTTTATTCCGGATTGGATTTCAGAATTTGCTGAGTGTCACGTCACCACCAGAAAGCTCCCACTCACTACACACTAAAATCAATCAATGAGTAGCAATGACAATTTTAGGATGAAAGGGAAAGGATCAATTACTGAATCTGAAAGTAAAAAGTTTGAGAACATCTCTTAATTTAAATTTAATAGAATTCGACGATTGTATTGCCTGTTTTAAATCTTCCCGAAACACTAAAATTAAACCATCGAGCAAATTAATCTCAATAACTACTACGATTGTGCACTGTGCGTGTGCATCCATCATCTTTCGACAACTTCAGTAATGCTTTCGTGAAGCATATTAATTAGCATTAGCAATAGTGAAATAAGGATATAAACCTATTTATTTAAACCTCCCAAAACTTCCAATACTAATTATTGTAATAGTTATGTATACCATTGGTCCTGACTCGGTATTTTTAACTCGGTAAGATTGATGCACATTTTACTTGAATGGTGAGGTTGAAGAGATGCATCTTATTTAGTTTAAATTTTTAAAATGGACTTAAAAAGCCAAAGCTAGAAAATCATTCCATTTGATTGGAAGCATATCATATAACGGTAAATCATATTGTGTACATTAAAATCCTTCAAATGTCCGAGTCATTAAAACCATTAAAAATCAGACAGGACAGGCTGTTTCTCTTTTACTGAAAGCGATTAATTTATTTTATAAAACCGATTTGGTTATTAAAAACATACACTTTAACTTAACTAAATTATATTCATAATTAGGTAGCTAAAGCTGCATACAGGATAAAACTACATTACAATAAAAAATTCATGGCAGCTTAACTTTAAGCATAATTTCAACTGGGACGTGCATACTAGGCAAAATTTAGTAAATAAGCCGCAATGATAACATAACGTACGCAGGGAAGGAACACCGGAGGGTAAGGAGGATTCAGTGAACTAAAGGTTATAAGGATTTTGGTTGGAAATTGTTGGAAGACTGGATAGAAGACTGGATAGCTTTATCTCCACATCTTCGGAAATTTTTCAAACCTGATATACACCAAGGGTTCACACAGCAATTATTATAATAATAAAATGTCGGCAATAATGATAAGATAATTTTCAGGGATTCTTATACGGTTTATCAGGAAGCTGGTTGCGATGATAAAATAACATGTACGCCTGGCAGTTCAGAACCTCTTCAGGTGGTGCAACCGTTAGGATATGATCATCACATTTGATCCAGAGATCTGGTGAGCTTTGGAGATATGTATAATAATGCCCTCCTTCGGATGTCCCTTTATGAACTAACACAGCATACAGAGTATAACTAAGGAACAAACACACATTGAGTATTTTTTAGTAAAATAAAACTTTTAACTTTTACGCGATCAGAAGTGAAAATAACGACAATTAAGTCCGAACAGTCTGAAGTATTTTTTAAAGTATAAATTATTTACCAACAATCATCATTGGAAGAAATTTTCTTTCGCTTATTATCGGATGTTGTACTTGTACTCGACTCTTCAGTGTCTGATTTAAAATTTGAGAGGTCCAAGGATGGCTGAAATGTAACCCGGTGTTCCCACTTGTTTGCATTCACATTTAGAAACCGCTGGGGGATTTGAAAAAAATAACAAGTTATAGAATGACCAATAATGAATAAATAATTTGATTTTAAATTCATTTAATTTTAGTGAATAAATTGACACAAAACATCTAACAAACAAACAAGCACAAGAATTGATTCAGTAATTTTTATGCAGACCAAACCTTGAAATGCAGACACAAGATCAACGGAACTGTTTGAAGTTGCAACTGTTTTGAAACATCTTGTTTTTGGCAACATACTTTACAAACGATGGTGTGTGAAGGTCCTAACAGCTCAACTTGAGTGTATCGTTCCAAGCACTGTTCCACACTGATATCGCTTTCTCCAAAAACTTCGAGAGATAAATTCATAAAAGGCTCCTTAATGACAGATTCAGTTCTAAAGAAATACAGAATAATAGTCTAACTTTAAGTAATTTCATTTTTAATCTGAGTTTACCTTTGTCTTTAAGTGTATTTATTTATTTGAACTAACCCACAAGCCATACATCGGACGGTAGACTTTAAAGTTCCATGAAATATCCCCTCGATTGCACAACGAGTTTTTGAAGATATAAAATGCCGTCCTAATGCTTCTAGAATTGCTGCTAGGAACTCATGTGCATCCTGTTGGTCAGCAGCAGCTAAATGAGGAGCATTCAGATTCATAATCTCAAGTAGCTCTGGAAGACATAAGGCAGTCTTTTCTCTGTTGTAGAACTAATTGTTTAAAAAATTAAATTATGTAGAACGCATTGTGTTACTGTTATTATTGCATAAAAATTCTCTTTATATTTTAAGGATTAACCTAAATACTAAGCATTACCTTTTGAAAAATTTCAAACATCAGGTTCATCATGCAAGGCTTAAAGTCATGCTCCTCGTAGCAATCTATTCTTTCTCCCAAGAAAAAATCCAAAAGAATCGGAGTGTGAGTCAACACTTGAATAATACAATTTATGAAACAAGTATTTCGCAAGTTTACTAATCCACGAAGTCCAAATGTTGACGTTGACTGCATGCACTGGGCAATTACTCCTTCGTCTTTTATAGAGTTCACCAATTTAGGATAATGAACAACATTTCCACCCAGTGATGACTTCCCGTTTTGGATGGTCTCTCTCATTCCTTCAAAACTTGTGTCAAAAATGAAGTCGGAACAAGAAAAGCAATAAACTGTTCCATATGCCAGTTCACAAGCTGTTTAAAGAAATAAGATTTACTATTACGCATTATACATATAGATAATTACCAAGTGGGATTATGCTTTGATACGATCACATTAGCTGTAACTTTTATATCTAATTTCCAAACTATTTTAGACTTTATTTTTAAACAAAATTAACTGAGCTAATTTAGGAGTTTTAAGCAAGCTTGATGCTTATCTACTATTTAATTCCTTTTCCATACTTATCTCACAGACCTACCTACGACAGCTAGCTTGTATTCGAACTCGAAGTATTACATATTAGAATAGACAAAAATTTTTACTCAAAGAGTACAAAATCATTATGCAGCTTTGTAAATCATGAAAAAACCACTAAACTTATCCACATGAACTTACCAACATCGTGTTCTGAATTATGGGTTCGAATTTCTTCTTTGCAACCAATTTTCGTGCAATGAAGGCAGGCAAAAATTTGCTTAGAGCTCGAGACACTACTACTACAAGTTTCACATATACAACTTGTTTTCGGATTCTAAAAATTCAGATTTCATATATAAATTAACAGATAATCTTACAAATTTATTTCACTTGAATAAACACAAAAAACAATAAATTAAAAAAAAATAAAAAATTAATAAACTAATAAAACAAACAAATCATACTTACTTTTACACCAGATTTTTTTCTCAGATTTTCCAAATAATTTGGACAATCCGAAACTACATTAAACAAAATCACCTCATAATCCCTGATACCTCCGCCTCTTTTCAGTGATTCCACATGTGGACAAGACGTTCCCATCCTTAGGGCATTTAGAGCCTCCGTTCGGAAACAGCGTAGCCTCGAAGATGCGTGACTGTAGAGTGAATGCAACAGGATGAAATTTTAGAGTAATGCCATCATATGCAATTTTTATTTTGCATATATAATGGGCTTCAAGAATTTAGACAGATATTATTTGCACGTCACTTAATTATACGCAAAATTAGTGCAACCGGGATACATACGCTAATAATAATATGATAGGAGTCATATGATAGAATAAAAGGTTGGAGGGGGTAGTAGGGGCAGGGGTTCATAGAAAGGAATCAATTGAATTAAATATTTCTTATATCTTACTTCATCATGTGTTCTTAGCAGAAATTATTGATGCTGAGCTTCTTCAGATTTCAATCAGGATAACCAAGGTTAATGATTGTAAATTATTGGCCGATATGGTAATCGTCAAGTAATAATAACTCCCGTTTTTTTGTCTTTCGTGTAACAGGATACTTTGATTGCCGACCTGTCACCTCCAGTTACATCCAAGTTCAGTTTCCAATCTTTCCATTCAAATAATATAGCATGGTTAAAAATCAGACCAATTTCATGTCGATGTATCTACACATAAAAAATGCATTACCCCTTTACCCCTTCCACTTCCAGACTTCCAGTCCACTCCACAGTCGTCTAATAGAGGAAGCAACGATTAAATATACGATGGATGGACTCGACAACGATTTATAAACAATATTTTGTATTATTGTATTAATAAAATATAAAACTTAATTCTAATTTTTGGCACTCTTCAAAATTATAAATTGTATTTGTTCTTGACCTTGAGATCGTTCCTTGGTGTATGGCATGGGGATTTGGGGATCGGTATTCGGCTTTACGGGCTTTACTGACTGGAAACCAGGATACATTTATAGAAGTGAAAAATCCCACAATAAAGTTTATGTTTGCTTTATGATTAATTTTATTTCGTAGAAAAAATAAGTTTTGCAAAATAATTGTCTAGACCGTTTCTATAATTTTTCTCTCTTGATGACAGAGAATTCAAAAACCTCAAAACCAGTTGGGGTATTTCAAAGAAAATGTAACGTTCTCCAGAGGTTCATTTCACTCCTCAGGCATTATTGGTTAGGTTGGGCATTGGGCAACTTGAGTTTTAAAAACCTTTGCTCTCATCCCACTCAAAAGATGAACAGAGCTTCTT
Source organism: Isotoma viridis (assembly GCA_034696425.1). Lineage (NCBI taxonomy): Eukaryota > Metazoa > Arthropoda > Collembola > Entomobryomorpha > Isotomidae > Isotoma > Isotoma viridis. Next base: position 12,981 of record JAQGAA010000902.1, on the reverse strand, counting down.
ATTTTTCCTCTTTAAAACATTTTGTCTTTAGATTCAAAATTACGGAAAATAAAAAGATGAAATGAAAAAAGAAATATGAAATACTTTCATCTAAATTTAATTACAGACATCGACATAACATTGAATCATAAATCATTTACTTGTTGGATATTATATTTCAAAATGGTTGGGTGATAAAAAATGATCTAATAACTTTAATGTCATAGATTTGTCATTTTGCAAACCTTCTTGTATTTCATTTTATACATGGATTTTATTATCCTTGTCTTGTATCTTCTGTTTATGTACGCCAAAATTATTACTATTAAATAAAATTAATATATTTGCTATCATCTTAACTTTCAGCTTGAGATGAGGGCTGCTGACATTTTAGCTTTTATATAAATATTGCTAACTTCAAACTTGCTTGCATATAATTTTAAACAAAATGCATATATAACAAAATAATATTTTGTATATATTGTTGCGCATCAATATACCCAAAAAATGGATAAGAGCAATTTTTCTCTGTCAAGGAGTGTTTTGTTCATCGCTTCAATGACTTGTTGAATTCTTTGGTTTGTCCATCCATCATGGGACTTCCTTTCCATGAAGAAACGGAGAAAGTCCTGAGAAAGAGTGACAGTTCCTATAGACGGCATTCTCTTTTGCAAAAATATTATCTTATTGTATTCTTGTTGACAAACGCTAAATGAAAACTTCTATTGAAGAATGAAAAGGCAAAAACTCAGAAGGTCTTCGTATTCATATTATTTGTATTCACATTTATTTCAAGGCATCATGGCTGCTCTCCTTGTCTCAGTCTTGTTTTTGAAGAAACGACTGCACGCTGTATAGTAGAACTTTTTCTTTTTTTAAAACGCATCTTTTACATGATTTTATGCATTTTGGCATTTTCCATACATTCTACATTTTCCATTCTATACCTTTATTATTGTTTGTGTTCATTCTTAAATAAACTTATAATCAAATTAATAATAAATCTCAAATTTTCTTCATAAAGGATTCTATCACCACTTTCCCCACCCGCTTTTATCGGAACAAGTAGTACGTAGAATGTTTCATGCTTCGGTCGGGTTTTATAAAGGCATTTGTTTCACATTTTCAAATCATTTGTGTCTTTATACCGATCTTCTGATTATCTGATTTCCGTTGGATAGATAGAATAAAAATGGCATGTATTGATGTATTGTTACTAAAAAGCAAAAAGAAATTAGTAGGAATAATACGTTACTAAATCAGTCTGCGCAAGTTGCATAACTCTATTTCATTTTTTCCGTTAAACAATAGAACCGTTGCAGCATTAAATATAGAATTCGGTAATCAAATAATATTGTTTTAAATAAGGGACATTTAGTTTGTGCCTGCTTAAGATTTGCAAGATTGAGGAATTCGGCGAAAACGGAGAAGGCACTTTTTATGCATGTCAGATAAAAGTAAAAGCCATATCAGATCTCGCAGAACTACACATTTTATTGTATTAATGGTATTTGTCCCGTACCTCAATAATATTCTCTTACTGCAATAAATTCCATTCGTACTATGCAAAGTTGGAAAGACTGACACATAACCACCGGGCATTTTACAGACAGATATTCTACGAATGCTGACTACGCGATAAATAAATGCCATCCCATAAAGCAATCAAAGTGATTGCTGTTGTTTTTCGATTACACAATATAATATCACAAGATCAGAAACCATCTAACTACGACTTGTTCGACGACGCGTTGCCGTCGTCTATTTCTATGTGATTTATTTTCTGTAAATAGAAATTCACAAATTCATCTCATGTCAGAAGCTCTAGTTACTCTAGATTCTAAAAGCAGATATACAATACACCTTAAATGCTTGGAATCGGAATACAATACCCGAATCAGACAAGCTTAGCAGCCAGATATCCGAATCGCAAGTCACATAACAAGAACGGAAGTAGCTTCTAATTCTCATTCAGCTTAAACCATATGAATTACATAATTATAAACTATATACATACCATACATAGTTCTGTTTATTTATGTTACTTGGGCGTCTCTCTCGTCTGTGAAACTTAGAATTGGAAACCGCTTTGCACTTTGCATAACAATCAACTCTGGTGATTTTCAACTTTATTCAAGACAACGAAAGCAAACTACGAGCGAATTAGCAGGTTCTGATCTGAATCATCTAATAAACAAATGGTCTTTGCTAACATAAAGGTTAATTAATTGTACCGCAGGGGTTTTATTGTTTGTGCCTTACTACCCATCCAACAATGACAGTTGATACATTTGTCATCCTGTCTCAAGGTGCATTTCTCTGCTCTTTATTCTATCGTTCATTTTGCTCATCAGATAACTTTAACGTTTATATAATGGAATTATACATGCGTAGTTTTCGGTCTAAAATTTTCATTGTCATCATATCATTCCTCATTTGCTATTGTAATATGAAATAAAGAAATAGTAAACTGCCTGAACTGTTATAAAGCGATTATCAGCTAGTCTAACACTATAGGGTTGAATCGCCCTAGATTTATATTTATAATGTTACTATCAACCATGAACAATTGTTCCAGATCCTGGAGCAAATTCGAACTAATAAGGAGGCGTTAACGTGATTTGACAAGGAGATATTTTATGGTGTGGAAATAACCCGTAGAACAAAATGTCGAAAATTATTGAGTTGAGCCAATACGATGGGTATGAGTTATTATTATTATAACTGGATTGTTTTAGCTTTGAGGATAGACCATTATCTTTCAAACCAGGCTGGAAAAACTGGTAGACACACCAAGCATTGACAGCTTTGAAGTCTAATGAAATGAATATAGTGGATAAGGTTCTCTTCTCTCGTTTGTGTAATAAAAATTATCAGGGGACGGGGCATTAAAAGGGCCTATGCATTTGTTATACAAAATAACCAACTTCTGAGGGTTTGGATGATCAGCTATGGAACATTATTACATAAGCTTGGTTCAATATCCATGTGCCTTTCAATTTTGATGTGGATACCCCTCACTAAAATGGATAATGATAGACTAAGACAGTTGTTAGGGTAGTCACATTAATGATAAGCCTAAATGTGTATTCCTTTGCGAGCTAAGTAGTACAGAGTTAAATGTGAAGAGTCTTCGTATTGCATTAGTTAGAAGAATATAGCCGTAGTCAATAGTAAATTTATTGGATTGGCTATAATATGAATCCACTCAAGAGTTCGTGGTGGTTGTAACGTAACGGAGTTAGCCTTGTTGATAGCCTAATGGGTAATGTCCCAAGAGAAATGGGGTTGAAATTCGGATTGAATGACCGTATAAAAAGAGGGAAGTGGGTACTGGCACTTTGGTAGGGTTATGTGTAACGAACAAATATGTACTAGAGTAGGGTAACAGGTCCCTGAAGATTATCTCATTTAAATAAATTATGCATAATGGACTTTGTCTAGGAGTAAATTGTTCATCTCTTCTCGCTCTGTGATTCAAGCAAGTGTAAATTTTTTGTCTGGAGAAAGTATCTAAAAGGATTGAAGAGTCAAAATGGTATAGATAGATTGGTAAATTTGCATGATTGTGTTCCACCAGTTCCTCATAAAATCTCCCATTTCTAACCCTTTTGGATCCAATCAATGGAGGAAATGGCAGCCAAAAAGATAGAGGAAATGGGCAAGATGAGTAGCCAAGATATGGTCAAAGTGGTAGCCATTGTTTTCATCTCAAGTGAAATCCAATGTTCCAAAATAGTCCTTTATTCCCATTCCTACTCCTAAAGCTTTACCTCTTCATTGTCTTATCTTTTACTTCTTAAGAAAATCGTTGCATTGACTTTGAAGTTGGGTGGAACATGGGAGTTGGAACTTGGCCTTCCTTCCCATTGCCTCGATTCACATCACAATCAGATCTCGAAATTGGAATGGAAAGGGGATTTGACCAAAGGACTTTTTTTTAGAAAGATGGCAAAGGCAAAGCAAAACTAAAAGTGTCCAAAAGAATAAGCTGGGTTGGTGCGATAGTTGGTAGGGTAAACGGTTAAGTTCTTCTGAGGTATAGAAGAGAAATGGTTTTTTTTTCTGAAATTGCAACGACCAAATCACTTTATTGTCCATTCTGTAATAGTAAAAGATATTTTTTGGCAAGTAGACGGACCGGGATAGATATTGATAAATCCCCGTTAAAACCAGATATTTCTTTCCCTTTTGGTTCTTTTGGTTGTCAAAAAGATACGATAGGTTTCTAGTATAGAACCAATAAAGTACATTAAATCTGGAACCCTTGTCACACACATCTGTGGAATCAGATAGAGAAGGGTTGTTTTTGATGGCTCAGTTTCATAAAGAATATCTGTCTAATTTCATTTTCCCTTTCTCTAATGCTATACTAGATACTCAAGTGCGAATGTAAATTGACTTGATACACTCAAAGATGTGAACGTATGAATGAGAGCGTTATTTCTCATAAGTTAAAGTTTAAAATCTTACTAGTTTATTTACATTATGTGGTTCCTTACTTACGGGATAGTTCCTATATTTCAGTTGGATGAAAGGGCTTATTATTATTGAGTGGAGAAATTTAACTAAAAATGTCAGCAGAAATTTAACTAAAAATGTCAGCAGAAATTTTACGACTGCATGGGGGTTTTGTTTTAAAATATTTGCGAATGAATTCTTTTATGTCAACGTGTTCATACAAAGTATTTTTCCCCATAGTTTTAGAGAAAGCTTTAAATTTTATATTAAAGATGCGGTTTTTGAGGTTTTTCCTGGCCACAAACAACAAGTACATTATTGGACTTAGCTTTCTGGCACGGTCTCATACCCTAAAACAACCCGTTGAACTAAACAAGCCTCTTGAGGCCATTTTTTAAGTTCTCATCTATCTATAGTTTAAAAACGCTAGAGTAGATTTTGTTTTGAAAACTGCTTGGCTCGGCATTGGCTCAATTCCTCCTCCATTATTTTTCCACCTTTCATGTTTAATGCTTCATAGTTGAGTTGAGATTTGGACATTGGACAAGAATAATTCTTCTTAGTTCTCTGGCTCTATCTTTATTACAGTTTGTTATTTACTGCTCGGCCGGCAGGGATAAAATAGGAAGGATGATGGTGGTAGGAAGGATACTAACGGCAATTACGAATGAAATAGATGTTGCACTATCACGTACGTATACGTATTACATGCAAGTGGAGGAAAGTGGATTAGGTATTAGGTTGGACCCTTAATCTATTCTATCTCCTCCAATCCAAATTTCAACGCTGACCTTCTAAACCCTAAAGCAATATGAAGCAAAGGGGAAATAGGGAAAAAAACTGAAGCGATTGTAAGAGGAAAAATGAAAGTAGGAAATAACTATTTTGTCGTGCAGACAAGTGGATTTTGCGTTTTGGCGAGTTTTAGCCCTAAGGAAGGAAGAAAGAGAATTGAAGTGTGAATTTGAGATCATTTGTATGCATCTTCACGGTTTCCCATCCCATCTCTTGTGATCTCACATGACCAACCGATAACCAGAATTCGGTTAGCAGCTGTCCAAAGTGGTCTCACCAGGCACGTTCACTCTTTCTATTTGATCCGATCCTCTTGATTCTTATTTCTTTAACCAAAAAAGCAAAGTCTAGGAGGTAAAAGTACTCGAAAAATAGTCATAAGAGTAGTTTCAGTTTGTAAAGTCATTCACACAATGGAAGAAGGGTGTTATATATATTCTATGGATATTCAGATAACTGGATCAAGCCACTTGAGGCAGATGTAGTAACAAAAGCATACACCACAAATAGGAATAAGATCAATCCACAAAACCGTCATATCACATCAAGCTGGCATTGGAAGCTAGGCTAAAAAAGTTCAAAGATTTTGTTAAGGGGGGAGATAAACTTTCCACCAAGTTGTACTAAGAATGTAGTTATTTTTTATTTCTAAGAAGTTTAGGAAGAAATAGTTTTAGAATACTTTTGACTTTTTAAGGTAAAAAATGCAGGTAAAATAGGATGAATAAAGTAGCTGGTACTACCTTCTACTCTTAATTCAATAGGTTTCACTACCAGGAAATCTTAAATGCATCTCGTGATTCGTGAAGAACATTAATTGCTTATAGGAAATTAATCGTAAATGGTTTCGAATTAAAAGTATAACTGAAGTTATTAATGAAAACTTGTTACATGTTTTAAATATAAAAATTTCCCTTCGAATAATAAATTATTAGGTGTTCCCTTAATAGAGTGCCTTCTGGCTTACTATATTCCGTAAAATACAGTAGAATTCAATATAAAAAAATTTATTAAGTGTGATATTTCTGTATGCAACTTATTTATTTTCTTAATAAATCTTAAATAATTTAAAACCTGGTAAAAAACGTAAACAAAATCTGATACCAGTTTGTGGACAAAACTTATGCACGCCAAATGTATTTATTTATTTCTAGTTAAAATCTTCGAAAATTTCTGAATCTTGTTGTTCAGCTCTTGTTCATGAAAGTACTGAGACAAGAGACAAGAGACTGATTTATAAATTAATATGAAGCATTAACTAAACCATATGTAACATTGAATAAGGGACTCTCTTCAAGGAATGACAAATGCAGCTAAAACACATTAGATATTTGGGAGATCGAAATCACAGAAGCTTCCAGTGTATTTTTTACTTTTTAACTCTTGCATCCATAAAGGAAATTCATTTAACGTAGCAAAATGCTTAGAAAAACTGCATATATCGTCTACGTATAGGTTTTACTAATGCTCTACTTCGTATCATTATTCGAATGCAATAACATTTTAAATGTAGAAATTCTTGCTGTAGCTGTAGCTGGTATCAAGTGGCTTTTTTGTTTAATTACAAGCTTGTCATTGTCGATTGCTAAGTGAGTTTTGGTAATATAATGTACAGGTTACATTGGGTAGAATGTTACTAAATATACTTTGATACACTTCAATTTCATGCACCCAATGGAGCTATCGCTATCGCACATCATGCTGTGGTAGTAAATCCACAAACTCATCTAGACAATAAATGTTTTGAATTTCTTAGGGTTTTGTTAGAGCTTGAGCATTTTTTATTTTATTAGGGTTCATCATAGAAAGCAAACTTAAACTCACATGAATAAACAATGCATTTTGTACTATATTGCTAAAAATTTTATGTATGTATATGTAAGCTATATTAGATATCTCCACTTTTTATTTTGAAATCATTTAGAAAATCTTTGTACTGCAATACTGCAAAAAGATTCACAATTATTTCATTAAGGGTTTGACTGTTCCGATTCTACAAAAGAGGTTTAATTATTTACATGTCCTGTTGCAAAGGTTTTTCCTTGTCAGATTTTTTGAAACTTCAACTCCATGATTTTCAAGTTCTTATTATTGCTTTATTACCTGTTAAAACTGGGTCGGTGGAATATTTGGAGCTATGAGCTATTAAATCGCATTATTTTGCATCGCTTAATATTCATTCAATCAAAAATACATTTGCTCAGTTCGCCAAAAATCCCCCACTTGTAGCACTTTGGTACATATCTCATCAAAAAGTTTACAATTATAATTACCTACTGATTCAATTTTGTTTTAGTACAAGGAAATAAGCATAGTACACATATACGGCTTCATTTAATTGTGAAACAAAAGATACGTTTACCAAATACAGTCTATTGTTCTTAGAAATGGTGAATGAAATAAACATGTAGTAGTAAGTTGTCTGCGTTTAGATTGTTTGCTTCCCAAAGTCTTCAATCCAAAAGATCTTTAGTACCCAAAAGTAAAGTTAATGCGAAACGATTCATCTCTAAAAACAATGATTTTGTTTACAAATAAATAAATTACATTTAAATTCTTATTCTTTTAAAATCACAGTAGTATTCCTCAAAATACTTTGATTTTGGAAAACTTGAAACAAGTTATAAAATGAGTATAAAGTAAATAGCATTTATTTTAGCATTACGTAAAAAGAGTATTCGCTGGTTCATTTCCTATTTGCATAACACATTTCCTTTAAATAAAGAGATCCCAGATCCACACAATCTTTATTGATACAGGCTTCAACATATTATAATTCAAAGTATTTAAGATGACGGAAGTTCGAAGACATGTTTTACTATAAAAGGCATTGATTATAGTTGAAGAGTCAGTCATTTATCAAAAATCTCTTGTCGATTCATTTGATTACTTCAAGTTTTCTAACGAAGTTTAATATTATAAAACTAAAAATGAACAAGTCACTTCTTATTTTGGTTGTCGCTTTCGTCATCTGCGCTGTTCTCAGCGTTGTTCATGGAGAAACCGGATCTCACCGAGTAAAGCGTGGTGGAGGTGGTGGTGGTGGCTATGGTGGGCGGTACCCTTTTTATTGATATTTTGTAACTGCAGCGTGATAAAGACTATTTAAACTTAAAAAATGTTTTTTTACAAAAACACAGGCCATGGACCAGGTGCTGGTGGTGGGGCTAGAGGACCAGTTTATTTCTGTGGATACGTCGGAAAGGGAGAAGGTTCCAGACATGGTGGAGGATACGGTCGTCGTTAAAACCCCTAATTAGTTAATCTATTATTTGCCAAAATTACCTTCCAGCTTATTTTCTTTTGATTCAAAAATCGTGTACTATCTCAGGTAAACTATATTCTAAAAATGCGTAATAAAAATTTGAAAACTTACAAAGATTCTCGATTGCCTTTCAAGTCATTTCAACGCATGCCAAAAACATTAAAAATCTTGATTGTTAAAACGATTCAAATGCATTATATTTTCAATGAACTGCATACTTCAACATTCATATTTTTTCGTACCTAGCTTTGTTTTATAAATATTCGGTATTGCTTTTGGTATAGCATTATATTATAGTAATCAAGACTAAAAGGGGAGATTTTTGAATTGGTTTCTTCTAGTGCAGTACTTCCTATTAATTTAGTTTAAATTAACTGGATTCGGTGTACAAGGATATGGTTTTTGTATTACATTACGCTGTTTGAAATAGAAAATAATACCAAGTGTAACGTATTTTCATCAAATTAAAAATCTACGTTCAGTGGCATTCGATTCTGGAACTATGATATGTGAAGACTGGCTACTTTTAACATATTTTATGCTTGATTTTATTTTTGATGCTTCAAACAAAATTGCCTGCTTAGCTTATTTTTTCTCTTTTTTAGACTGTTTATTTATTTTTTAATGAAACAATCGTTGATAAACCAATCAAAGTTTATAAATAATATAAATCATAGACTAATTCACATTAAGCGTCACTGGTGGTTCCAAAAACTGCTCGAATAGTCAAATGTCTAGATAGATTGAGATTCATTCTTTAGGGTCGAATATAGAAGAACATCCAAGTTGGGGGGTGTAGCAAGTATTTAATCGGCTCCACGAGATATTTTGTCACAAAATGATACGAGAAAAAGGTAAAATGGCCACTGAAGAACACATAATGGAACATTTCATACAAAATGACTGAGCTCGTACAGTTGTAAATTGTTCGACAATTTTTCATAAAAGAATAATCTTGAAAGGTTAAGCAAACAGTGGTTAAGAACATGGGGACAGCATGTCCATGAGCGCATATTAGCGTGCGGTATAGAAAGTAGTTAAAAGAATAAAGAAATCCTCCATGAATAGCCCAAGGTAGGGTTCTTCTAAAAATTGTGAAAAAATTCCCTAAATCCTGAAGAGTCCATCTAATCCAATCCCGATATGTTCCACCAGCTTCCAAACCGTCCATATCGAGGTAAACGTACTTTGTCAGCTCCAAATTCAGATTTTCTGTGACTTGCCCGTTCCGAAAAGCAATGTAGGTACCGGCAATAGCCCCAATCATGAAAGTTTGCGTGTCGATTGTGAAAGTCCAGTAACACATTGGAACATCTCGGTGGGGATAAGGCCAAATCATTTTGGGAAGTATTGAAGGATGTCCACCGTATCCACTTTCAAGACAACGATAACTGAAGATTCTATACCGAGGCCAAATCAAGTCTAGCCATTCTCCTGGAACTATTGCTTTGACCAGTTGGGGCAGGTCTGGAACTCCATTGTAAAACTCAGGCATTTTAGCTGTATAAGTAGTTTGACCTTGACCACGAGTTATTATTATACAATAATTGGTAAAAGCAGTACAAATTGGTAACTTTTTAACTAAAATTGGTGTAGTAATTTCTATAGATACTTTTAATGTAAGCAGGTGTTTTTGGTCTTTTTCCAACAAGCAAACACGGGAAGGCCTTTGAAAGAAACAGAACTCCATCAATAATTCCTAATTTCCCTGTTCGTACTATAATATATCCCTGATATTATTAATCATTGTGTAAGTTCCTGATTCAGAAAAATGTCCGACGAACCTCCACCTGAAGTTCCGGCGGAAGCTGAAAATGGTAATAATGTCTTCTAAATAATCATAAGTATAATCATAACCATAAGCAGTTTCTTGATAATGTTGAACTGTGGGTTCCTAGAACTCTTATAGATTGTTTTGAATGAATCTTCGAAATGATCGAACCTTAATCATGTACATGATCTTGAAATCTTTGAATTTCAGCAGGAGCCCCTCCAGTAGCAACTGAAACCCCTGCACCACCGGAAGAAGTTCCACCAGCTGCAGTCCCAGAGCCGGTTGCAGCGCCCGTTGAAACTGCTCCTGAAGGTATTATACTATTTAACAGTCTATTGATTTGAAGCTGGCTTCATTGAGAATGATTTAAATACTTGCCACTAATTTTTTAGCAAAAAAGAAATCCGATCCTCCTCCATTGACTGCCAGACGAAGCATGTTTGACAAAATGGAGGAGGCCAAACCAACCGGGGCAGCTGCAGCTGCGGATGACTTGGCAAATGATTTAGCTGGAACACTTCATAGTATCTTTGGTCAGGAAGAGAAGACTGCAGATACAGGTGTTCTAAAACCTCTTCGTCGTCCTAAGGTTTGTTAAGCAATTAACATCATCTTTCTAATTCTTAATAATTTGCAAGATCAAAATACATTTTAAAAATTGCTTTTAGCTAATTTATGAAAATTCTTACCGTCTGGAAGCTCACAATCCTTTCAATCGAGATAGAGTTCAAAAGGTTCTGGATGCGACACTTGAAGAAATTATGGAAAAGGTCAAGTATCACTCAGACAATGCTAATGATGTCACTACAAAAGTAACTGAAAAAATTCGGTCCCGGATTAGCAGCTTACGGTTTGACAGGTGAACGAAAAACACTTAAAAAGAGAAAAGATATAATGTATTGAATATAATTAAGAATTCCTTAGTTTTTTTTTTAAATAATTTAAACGTTTTCTGTTTTAAAAATCCTTTAGATACAAAATCATTGTTCTAGCCACTTACGGGCCACTTAATCGGCAGGGCTTGCACACAGGTTTCCGCTGTCTCTGGGATCCTGAAAGGGATAGTTATGCTATCGGAAGCTACAAGAACACCAATTCATTTTGCACCGTCGCCGTTTTCGGGATATATTTTGAATAAATGCATTTGAGTTAAATTTCATCAAGCTGCAAGTTTAAGAGTTTCGAAATGCAGATGAAACGTTTTAAGAAAAATGTGTAAACTGCTTGTATGTAAAAGACATTTTCCCAAGAAATAAACATAAAAAGTCAAGACTTGATAGAAATCGTATACACTTTTGTCAGTTAATTTCTTTTTCATTTAATTATTTTTTTAGTAAATCATTGCATTTTATTCTGAAATCTCAACCAAGTCATTTACAAAGAACCTGAAATGTTCATCATTTGTACTACCAGTAAGGGTAAAATTACTAGATAGGATGACATCAAAGTGTCAACTCATCATTCTTTCTTGTCATCAGGCTTATCCTAAGGTAATACTACCGTCATCTTTGTCATCATCATCATCTCATTTTCATTGTCCTTTTCCTCGTCCACCAGACACACAGATACGTAGATCTTAACGGAATGAGCCACCCTATTTTTATTTAACAGATATTCTATTCCAGCAAAACCACTCAAGCTCAAACGGGGAGATAAGAACAAGTGAGTTGATGAGTGCCGACGTAAGCTTTACTTTTCACCCGGATTGTACAAAAAAGCAACCCTCCTTCCCGTTTTCGGTTTATAAAGTCATTCACTTTTGTTCCCTTCTCTATGCTTGGCCTTTTAGTTTCTTTCTTATTATGTACATAGTTGCCCTTCCCTAGCTTCATCATCTTTCGTATATTTACGTGTAGTAAGTAAGCTGAATAAAGTATTACGGGCAAAATTATAGGTAAGGCATCTATGTTTTATTGCATATTCCTTTTCGTGTAAATCATCCCTTTATGCAACTCAATCTCCTCTGATACTTTGGTTCTTCGTAAAAGGTATGAAGGAATTTGTAGCCGTAGACGCACAAGTACCTAATAAGACTAGTGCTGTTTTATTACCTCATACAGTTCCTTGTAGCCATACTCGTACTCACATCTTTATATTCCTGAATTTGCAAGAATCAAGATGTTATATTCCAAGTGGTTTTTTATCGTTATTCAAACTTCTTACTTCAGCACTTTTCTGTATGTACTTGTCTGTCAGTATTAATATTTTGCATGGCTTCTGTCCTAAATCCTTTTGTTATAAGCACTACTGGATGCCAGAGGCTGTTGCTTTTGTACTTTTGTACCAGAAATTTAACATGTTTGTTATCAGCTACATCAATATTTTATTTTAAGGATGGTTACGCCTACGTGTTTAACTTAAAATAAGTTTAAATACATTTTCATAGTCCATAGGTTCCATTTCATTATTATTCATTTACAACGAATCGATGATGGTACTCTTCAAAAGTCACAATTTTATAAAACGACTAGAATAATGAGATGATGAATATTTAAATGCCAAGTATAATAGATACAGTTTTTATAATCTTTAATGCATCTACATAATTCTATTTCAAGATGATAATTACAACTAATTAGACAAATGACTACAATTTACTTTACTCTGTCAGTTAGTTAAATTCAAAGGGACTGAAAATTTACCTTAGGAAAAGGGGTTGTGTATAGATAAGATAAAGTACAAGGAGTCAAACGCTATTGGTAGAATG
>JAQGAA010000901.1:0-18508 GCA_034696425.1 Isotoma viridis | reverse complement strand
TTCTACAGTCTTGGTATTCCATATTACCATGTCACTTTTGTTCATTAGGATTTTGCTACCTCCTCATCTCAAGGTATGGGCTTGAATTTTTTAAATTGTTTTCTGGAAATTGGAATTTATTTGGGATTTGTGGGAAATTTTTAGATATTGCATCACTAGATAGAGAATAGAGACGAGGAAGTATTTCTAGAATAATGTTTTATTTGTAAATGTCACTTGCACTGATATGCCAATTTCAGGCTCAGTGCGGTTTCCTCTGATCTGTTGGGAAATCAGAGCATTTTAATCTTTTGTTGCATTAATTTAGAAAAAGGTTCTGGTATTATGAATAAAATTTGGAAGATTTAATTTAAAAACTTACCTTTAAGCGTTTTTTCCTCAATTTTACTCAAACATTTATACTGTGGTAGGCGGTAGGCAAAGCTGAGTAAAAACAAAAACAGACACTCGTGTGTGTGTGTAAAAAATACTCCTTGTAAGTTTGGTATATTTAGTTAGTATTTAAGATTTATGCTTTCAGCTATGGCTATGACGTTGGCAAATTATTATTATTAGTAAATAAGATAATAATGGACATATAAAGATTGCAGTTTAAATAAAAATCAACAAAATTACTATTAAAAAATTCCAGTTTTCGATTTCTTTAGATTCCTTTACTGCATCATGCCAGTTAGTATCATAAATTAAAGGTATGGACGGTAGGGATATCTCATGTAGTTTGCAGTAAATGAAAAAGTTTTATCATGAAATAAAAATCAGAATTTAGTTTAAAACATGTCAATTTTAATTCTCAAAACCAAACCTTTTAGAAACAGGCCTGACATAAGGATTTATGGTTTGCAGGGATTTACATTATGCATATTTTGTACAGTTTTGCAAACCTATCTTTCTCATAAAGGAAGTAGCATTATAACATTGTATGTGTCAGTATTACTTGCTGAATTTAATTTAAAAAATGTTGAATAATATGCCTCTTGTATCTCATCATTCGAATTAAGTACGTTTTCCAAACTAAACACACGTAAGTAGGTAACAAAGCCAAATATTTAGTTTTAACGACCTTCATACTATTTTTTTATAATTAAAGAGTAAAAGATTCTTTCTATTCAATTTCTAAATCGTTGCACTCAAATTTTGTAAATAAAAGAGAGCATATAATCTTCTCAGCCATTCTTTTCGAATTCTTTTCCATAAAAAAACGCAATGATAATCAGAACTATTCCATACTTCATGCTGAATGTTTATGAGAAATTAATAAGTTACCTTAAAAATTAAAGTGTTCTTTCAAAAATCCTGTAGGGCAATTAATATTTCAAATTAGCATCCAATCGTTGAACTTTATGACTCAAGGTCCAAGCCGAAAGAGTATCGTATTATAGTTATTTATCACATGAATTCCTGCTATACTTTTAAACCAATTTGATTCAGGGGCTTATGAGCATGTCATGTAAATCACCTTGTCGAAATTTAGCGACCAGACACTTTCATACACCCACCACCACCATCATAAAATACGAGTGTATGTGTATTTATGTGTAAGTTTATAAGTGTAATATTTTCTTCAGGGCCATTTATTTCCTCCAAGTAACTCATGGGCGACATGACACACAACATTAAATAAGTACGAAGGTGCCACCATTTATGTAATGCAATGCATTTTAAAGTAGTTTAAAAATTACTAAAGATAAGCAGCATTTGCTATTTGCTCAGCCGGTTTTCAAAATGCATATTTATTAGACAATCCTTGTATACATTTAAAAAAACATTTACTTCTGCCTCCGTCCGTACTTTGTCATAATTAGATTAAAAAGCATTAAAATAATATTTTCTTATAAAATTGAAGTAGAACTAGATGTATTTTCTAGTCTTCTACAAGGAGCATTCACTTTTACTTTCAATACCATTTCAAAAAGTCTCTAGAGCTCATCTTCCTCATCCTAATTGCAACCCAACGATTTCTAACTAACTTTAAATGTAAAACCATAACATTGATCTATTTGGCAGAAAATGTCAAACTAATCTTTGGCATAACGGAATTAAAAAACTTACTAATATCTTCTTAGACTTCAAAGCATAATCACCTTTATTCTACTCTTATATTTTACATGAATGGAACTACCAATGCAAAAGCAATGTTCGCCAAAATTCCCACGTATCTTAACTTTCCATTAACATTATGAACAATTAGCAACCGGATGTGTTGCCACTGCACTAACTACCACTAAAACATTGCCATCAACATCATATCCAAGCTAATATTGGCTGAAACTAAATGTTATGGCAGATGTGGAAATGATTTACCGGCTGAATAAAATTAATGAAGAGCCGGCTGTCACTTTTTTCGCCTCATTCATAAGCAATAAATAAGACAAGTGTTAAATCGGATGATGATGATATTATGTATTATCATTACAATATAATATTAAAGAGCTTAAGACATAATGTTGAATCTCGAACCTTAAGGAAAGTTTCGTTTTTTGTTATGTCTTTTATTGTGGCTTTGGCATTTCTAACCTCGAACGTCCAACCTAGAGAATTAACTAAATCTCTTATCTTATCCTCCTCGTTGTCTTCTCTACATGTTATCTAGTCCGTAGCCTCTCATTTCGGTTTCTTTTTCGGGATGGAATGAATGTTAAGTGTGTTAAGTCCAACTCTTATAATAATTTCCCCCCATACTAAAACTAAAAGAAGATTTCTGCCTAATACTACCACCACCACCACCTCGACCTAATATACCAAGACAGATTTAATCTCGGAAGCGGAATATTTTTGTGAATGTGAAACATCTTACGTATATATAATAGAATAAGAGATTTTCCAAGAGGTATGTAAACTTGCAAAAATGCCAAATGGCCTAGGAGGAGTTGAAGTTAGGTTTAGCTAAAGTAGGTATATGTAAGATTCGGATGAAGTTTTTTAGGTTAGTGATGATGGTGGTGGTATATAATGTCAGTCGGATCAGTTTCTGTCTTCTTTCTTCAAAAAATGGTGAAAGCCTAATAGAAAATGAGTCATTTATGTATGTAATACCTACTCATTTCCTATCTGGTCTTTTGAGATGCATTAATGAGTAAGATGTAGATTTCATAAACCATAACGGAAAAGTTTATCTTGACTTGATTGCGTAAAGATAAGATTATATTTCATCTTTATGTGTGTGTGATCTATGTATTTATGTTGGGAAAATATAGATATTATTATTATTTTTATTATATATTATTTTATTTTGCTTTTGATATGTAAAGTGTGAGTAGGATTTTTTAAAATAATCTATCTTCACTTTTATAATAGTGGCTTGGACATGGTCGCCCTTCTTGAGAAGATTGGTATCGGAGAGAAAATCCTACAGAGTAAGGTTACCCAGGGAGCCAGCACATTCGTCATTGCTTATGCTGTTCACAAAGTATTTGCACCCATACGGATCACCATCACTTTGACTGCTACACCTCTTATAGTCAAGAAACTAAGATTGATGGGGATTTTAAAGAAACCGATTGCCAAATAAAATGCTAATTTTAATACAGTACCAGAAGCAGAAATGAAAACAGAAATAAAAGTACATTCCTCAATAAAAAAAAATTCCAAGGAAACTTTATTATAGGTTTTGTAGGTTTAAAAACAGTTTCTATTTTTGATGATACGTTGTTTCTTTGACGCATTATTTTTAAGATAATGATGTTCTGTTTTTATTATGCTTGAGATAAAAAGAATAAAGTCATTGTGATAAAACGGTTTCACTGTGAAATTAAAGGAAATTGTTTAAAATTATGCTGAGGTGTATTTTCATACGCTTGAATTTGTTTTAAATGTAATTACTCGTTTTTCATTTATGTGCATTTTTGTCTAACTATCAGGGCTGGAATTCAATATTATATTTGCTCAGCAACAGATTTGCTTAGGCATTGCTGAGCAACAGATTTGCTGAGCAAAAAATCGTATTCAATAAAAAACTATAGTTACGCAAGCCTAACTCAAGATTTGCGTAAAACTTAGGAATTTGCTCAGCACTTCCTAAAGTTACGCGAATCGTATTCATTCAACCTCAAGCAACCCTTTATTCGCTTTTTCACCACCGGGGAAAGCCTACTTTCAACATAGGACTATGGAGGGACTTAGTAAGTTCGTTCTTTCATTCGTACTTTCTTAAATATTACTTATTTTGAACCTTTTTATTGATACACACGCAAAAAACATTTCAGAATCCAAAAAAAGAAGACCCAACTTCAGTGATGCCGAGAAAACAGCGCTTGTTGATGGAGTTACAGCGCATTATGATGAGCTAATGGGGAAATTTTCTGGGCAGTTGACCTATGCGCGCAAGGAGGAGTTGTGGATGGAGGTTTTGGCCAGCGTCAACGCCGTAAGTAGTACTATTCGGACGGTGGAGGAGATAAAAAAGCGTCACCAATCCTTGAAGAGTGAGGTGAAACGAAAAGAGTCTTCAAATCGGCAAGAGATGAGAAAAACCGGTGGGGGGTCGGCAAATATTCAGCCTCATTCAGATTATGGTGAAAAAATCTTGCAGAATATGCCAGAAGTGGTGATCGAGGGAGTATCTGGAGGTTTTGATCTGAGTGGTAAATTATTGTCAAAGTTAAATTGCAATGAATATTGAATGCAAGAAAGATCATATCTGTATATCGTTGTTTTAATTTTAGATTTGACCTTTGAACTTCAATTTGAAAATGATTCATCTCAACTCAATAGTTCAAATACAACCCCAACCTCCCCCAAACCTTCAACGAGTGGATGTCCGGCTATTCTCAGCAGCAATAATACAACCCCTCCGCTACCCACTTCAAAAGCGTCCAAAATCAAACGTAAGATCAAAGCCCCGGAAAACACGATGTACAGCTTACAGCAAAAGCAAGTGTCATTGTTGTCAATGCAAATAAACGAAATGAAGAGAATTGCCGATTTACTACAACAGAGAAACATTATTGAACAGGAAAAGTTGGAGCTAAAACGAAAAAAGTACTCTTAAATAAATACATTCCATCTTCCTTTTAGGTTTTATAAATTACATTACTCTGTTTATTGGGAAAAATTAAAAGTTTGAATAATTTTACTTCTTTTTATTGTGTTAAGCTAAGGAAATGTACGTTTTGGTTTCTTACAAACGAATTGTAAACTAAAACAAGTTATTAAAATAAATAAGCTTATTACCTTTTAATTTAAAACTAACATTTGGTGTTCCATAAATAGAATTGACTTAACAAAGCATAAATAAATATAAATGAAAAAAACTTCTACTCCATTCGTAACTCAGGTATAACAAAATTGTCTCTGAACTCAACATCTTCCTCACCTAATGGCATATTACGGGAAATGCAGAAGTTGTGTAGAACAGCACTTGCTACAATAATTTTGCATGCTTTTGCAGGGCTATAGCATAAGTCACCTCCTGATCTAGTTCAATAATTAATAAATTCATCTTACTATCTTCAATTTAGAACAAAATGGTATATGTTAGAACTTCATTTTTTTACTTATGAATTCTACGAAATCGGCTCTTCCATGTACCAATGCAGCGCTCGACAGTACTTCGGGTTACTCTATGAGATTCATTAAATGCATCCTCCGCTTCCGTCAACTGCCTACCTCGATGTGGTACTAAAAGGTACCTTGTGCGGAAATATCCGGAGTCCCCTAAAATAATTATTTTTTAGTAACAAGCAGTGGTGGTTCTATTTCAAAATTTAAAATACTAATATTCACCCAAAAGTACGCTGTTGCCAAACTCTCCACGTTCAAACCGTCTAAAAATTCCGGAATTTCGAAAAATGTAGGAATCATGACTTGAACCGGGATGTTTTGCAACAATATCTTTAATTAAGCATTGATGGTCACAAATCACTTGTGTATTTATTGAATGCTTCAATTTTCTATTTACAAAAACGCTTTCGTTTTCATGGGGTGCCATGATGCATACATGGGTTCCATCGACTAGGCCAATTATGTTGGGAATGTTAGAGTCCAAGTAGAAAGCTTGCTTAATTTCATTGATCTCTTCAACAGTGTTTGGAAATCGAATAAGAGTCCTTGCCTCTCGAACCAATGCATTTGAAACCTACACATCGTTTGCTAGTTTTTAAAACTTTTCTCTGTATATAGTGCAATTAAAAACTTAAAAATATGCCCAATACCTCATCAATGTACCTGCTACAGCTAGGTTGAGACGTTCCAGAAGATGTGCCTAGAAGCCATTGGAACGAACCGGACCGGAAAAAGGACAATGCTGTAAGGACCTTTGTTTCACTACTCGCAGCGTGATTACGAGTTGAAAGAGGCTCAACAAAAGGCTCCAGCCATTCCAGCATCTCTTGAGCCCCCCACCATGGAAGTCCTGTGTGTTTTCGAACTTCAAAATCAGACAAATGTTCAAGTAGACGTCTCTGCTTGTAAACCCTAGTCCTTTCGTTGTGCAAAACAAAAAGTGGAACGGCCATTTTCCCCTTAAAACAACGAATTTTTAAGATAGGCAAAAGATAAACTAACTAAGACTTGGAATATCTTTAGGCAAAAGTAAAAACTTATTGAATACGATTTTTTCGAATTCGTTCCTAAGTCAACGCTGAGCAAATGCCTAAAAAATGGTTATATTGAATTAGGTTTTGCGTAAACTAGGCAAAACTTTTGCTCAGCATTTGCCTAAGTTCATATTGAATCCCTACCCAGAGCTTTAAGTATTCTATCTTCCAACTTACTGCACATTGTATTGTTTCTTTACATCTCAAACATTGGTCTCATTGTTTAGTAAAATGCAGTAAGAACCCACTATTCATTGAAATAATTACATTTGATATCAAAGATTTAACTAAAACCAATCCCTTCCCGGTATGAAATATGTGGCAATTGAATATTCATATTGCACAGTTTGCCTTAGATGCAATTATCACAAGATTGATTTAGAGATTGATTTGAGATTTAGAAAATTAATCTATTACATATTGGATCGAGGATCTTAGTTTTTACATGTTACTAGGGGAGTTTCCTGATAATAATTTAACTTCGATTGACTATTGTGCAACACCACCCGTTTTCGGATATCATTGCATTAAAAAAATTTACATGTTATAATCCAGGATCTTCAACCAATTGCCCAAGAAGAAGAACACGACTTTTCGGACGGATCGCCATCCATCCGATGTTATTATCTGCAGCGAGGGATATGAAAATGATAGTTATGCATACAATAAGCTATACAGCCATGCACAGCAGCACAGCAGATACTTATGATAAGGATTGGGATTATATTTCAGCAACGATTCACTTATTGGAAGAAATTCATTCGATCTGGATGAACAGTCTAGTTTACGTTTTTTGTCTCTTTCAATTTTAAGCTTAAGTGTAACTGGTAACTGTACATTTGTTAATTTGAGGAGGCATTTCTTTAAAAAAACATCATTTGTATCTTATTTTTGGTTTCCAGGAAAATTTCTGTTAATCCAGTTTCTCCAGACTTTCAGCAAAGTCTCATTTATTGAAAGCCATTCATTTAATCTGGATGGACAGTCTAGTTTCCTTTATTTGTCTTCCGCAATTTTAAGTTTAAGTGTAACTGTACATGTGTCTATTTCTTTCAAGTAACTATCATTTAGTATATTTCTGTATCATATTGTTGGTTTCCAGAAAAATTCCTGTTCATTCATATCCGGACTTCCAGCAACGTTTCCCACATTGGAAAAAATTCATTCAATCTTGGTGGAAAATCCTTCTGTATCGTATTTTTAGCTTCCAGGAAAATCCCTGCTCGTAATAACATTTATATTTATAGTACTTATTAGTCGATTGTATTCACATCATTAAAGCTTGACTCTTTTAGTGTTTTCCACTTTCTACTTCATCTTCCGCTTTCTATTTACATTCATTGGATTAATTGTAGGTTTTCGTCCAGTTTTTTAAGGAAGAAAGTCTCCAGGGAGATGCGACTGAATCTCTTGCGTAAAGTTCTACCTCTTATCTTTCGTCATCAGAAAATTGACCACAATATTCATCTCCTTAATACCTTTGAAAAACCTGCTGTGATCCTACTCCAGGATCATTCACAATTAAACATCTTGAGAGAAGAGGTGTTAAGATGTTAATAAGATGATCGCTGGTCAACAGAAGGATTCAAAGCAATACCCCCTATCTTCATGAAATGTGGGTCGAATTGGGGGTACTACGGGGTTTCTTATTGGGGTGATGTTGATGATGACCGGGGATGTAAATAATAAAAAGGAGGATATGAATGGTTATCGGAGTTTAAAATATTGAGTAAAAGGCAGATTAATTAATTTTCAATAAGTGGGGTTGGGTTTAACTGGGAGTCGGTGAAGACTCAGCTCAACTGGAGAATAATGTCGCAGGTCAATGGATCAGAAGATGAGTTGGTGGTGCTTTAGCATCAATTATAATAATATGAGTTTTTCATAAATAAACGTGATTTTTAATAAAAAATCTTTAGACTCAACAAAACAAAGGCATTGCATGAGTAAGAGATTGAATGTCCCATGCAGTGGTGAATATCTGCTTTACAAAGAGTTTAGGTAATGGAATATTCTAGAAGATGGAGAATCTAGTCCTAAATTCTTTTGTGGGTCCATGAGAACTTATAGCTTTTCTTTATACTTGTGTAATATTTTTTTTAAACGAACGTCAATTTCATATGAATCTAATTGAATAGACTTCAATTACTGGATCCTAACTATAGTAATTAAGGAAATAAATGACACTCGATCATTTCTAGGATTTTATGGTTACAAGATATTTAACTCTTAAGATAAGTTTAGCAACAGTAATCTCTAATCTCTGCTACAAGGTAAGGTAAAAACGGTTATGTCATCATTCTGCTGCTTCATGAATCTCTGAATTTAGCTAAATAGCTTAAAATACAAAGCAATATAGATCTTCATTACAAATTCTAGTTCCATCTCTAAAAATCATTTTTTTAAATTGATAAAGTGCCCAAAACAAGTAAATTAAAAGTATTGTTCAAAGCCTAAGGCCCGATAGCAAGAATTCATTGTCGGACAAAGGTTTCAGCCTAATCTATAACTCAAAGAATGTAAAATAAGACAATTCATATCATATGTAAAACACTTAAAGCAAAGAAATGTTGCTTATGAACTCTTTCATCTGCTGAAATGACAAAATATTAAAGAACTAGGTAGCTAATATACAACTTTTACAAAAATCGGTAAACTTTTCGTTTCTCATCAAAAAAAAGTAAAATTTTCCCTGTTAGAACTCTTTGAAACCTTGTGCTGTAACGTTCCCTCAAGTGTTAAGCCCTCTCTACAACCCTTTGAAATAGGCAGGAGCAAAAGGGATGCAGAATTAAAGTATATGAAGTAAATTTAATTTATCAAGAAAAACAAGTCGATAGATAGAAAGAGAGATGAAAGTTTGGATAATTCCAAAAAAAGTGAACAAGGTTATAAGTTGGAGTAAGGGAGTGTTTTAACAGTCGTAAAACGAAATTTGGATCTCTTTGCGGTCACAAGAATCAAAAGATATATTTATCCCAAGTTTCCACCTTGACTCGAGGAATGTTCTAATTGGACCCAATCTAGATGAAAAACATTACTTAGATTAGAAACAGTAGGTTTAGAACAGAAAACAAGAAGTAATCCAACAACCTTCATTCGGTAGGGTTCAATTCAACTTTCGAATCTTCAGTTAAACATATATAAGGGACAATACTTAAGCTTTTTTATACAATGCTACTTCAACTTACTTCTAAACACTACAAGACCCAGGGCTCCTGGTAAAATGCGTAGCTACCAGGGTCGTAATGTCTACTCTTATTGTTTCAAAATTTTGAAAATTTTCATTCATTTCAAGAGTCATAATTAGTTACAAGCATTTTTAACAAGTATACCAAACCTAAAACTTCTAATTTGTTGAAATTTGCAATTCGGATGAATAACATTGGGTATTTTCACAACGGCTCTGGAAGCAAAGTCCAATTCAAATAATATCAGGTAGTCATCAGTAGGTAGTCACGCAAGATATTGTTTTGTTTCTTGTAATCTTAAAAATTAAATCACTAAAGGTATTCAGAGCGTTATTTTTAAGTGTTTTATATATTAATAGAAACAACAAGTGAATATAAAATTGTATTTTGTTCATGAATTTTGTTACAATTTGGTATTAGTAGGTATATATCTTAAATCTAAAGACCGAGCTGAGGTCGGCGGGTTGACTACTAAATTTCTTGTTGTGATCCATTGTTAAAAAAGAGTCGTTTCTGGTATTATCAATGAACTCTAAAAATGAAGAAGGGGTATGATGATGATGATGATGATGGAGCCTTAAAGTTTTTTCTATAAAAAGTTGTTAATGGAATTGAAGACTAAACTCTGAAAGTATGGAATAAAAAATGAGACAGGTTGTTGGGCTAGGTTATACCTCTACTTTTTCTCGTTATTTTAAAAGATTCATATCTTTCATTCGGAACTTTTACTATTTTGAGCAACTAAAGAATGAAAAATAAGACTACATCTTTCAAGATTTTAGTTACATGGTCATGTTTTTGATTACCCTAATCTGACTAAGCTCCTATGCTTCTGATGATTTGATTGAATAAGTCTTATATAATAAAAATCTTGAACTTTTCCTTGATCTGATTCATTGTAAACTAAATAAAACTGTAGAATTACATCACCAATGCATTTTTCATAGAACCAAGGTAAAAATAATATGGCATGAAACGCAAAGAACAAATTTAATTATATACTGAGGGAGAACACGCAGAAAAAAAGTAAATCAAAATATTAGCAACATTATAGTATTACCCTCTGGCCTTTAATGCTTCATTTGCCTAACCGTTTAAATTTATCACCACAGACGTAAAAATCCAAATTGATAATTATAATTGATTTGATTTTTTTTCTACTTCAAACAAATAGACGCATTTTCGACAAGCCTAAACTCTAACTAATTTAATAATATGAAATTCAACTTCCTGCAGCCTTGTCTATTTGAGTATTTTGAGAGATCTCTGAACTAACGATAAAAAATAGTGTAATTTTTTGTTTATATATCTTTCTAATCATGAAATTACATCAAGAATCCTTCAATGGATTAACTAAGGATAAAAAACGATAATGATTATATAGTTTAACGAAAGTCTCTTGTTTCCCACAAGAGTGCCTTTTATAAAATGTGTCATAGTATACATAATAATAATAAGCTTTCACAGCATAAAAAACACATCAAGCTTCTTTATTTTATTCCCTTCTTGATTCCTATTGCCTTTCTCATTTTTTAATACCTGAAAAGGGATAATAAAACAGCTACTTAAGGTTACTTAACTTCTCTTTGGTATGCAATCCCATCTGAAAGCCGATGTTTTGAAGATAATCATTCTTTCAGGGTTAATTGAAATTTTCTCATTTTACTACTTGTAATAATAACTTTAATTTCGTATGTAGGTAGTTTCTGAATGTCTTAGGTCAGTTTTCATTAAAGTTTTGTAGTAATAGCAAAATTAGTGGTTATATCCTAACCAGCATTTTGACTATTTAACGTATATTGAAATTAATGATAGAATTGCAATCTAATCAAAAGCGAAGATAAACGTGTAGCCTTTCTTTCTAAAATGTCACATTTCTACTGACATTGCATTATTTTTTATTTTTTTAAATTAATGTTTTTCGAATACAATATTTTGTAGCGATTCAAATATTATATTAGATTTCATAATTAAGCTTAAACAATAGGTTTACCCTACCTAGGTAGGTACTTTTTTATTTCAACTGGCTAAAATAGTCAATCAAGCCTTACAAAGGGAAAACCTAATGAACATGCACAACAACACAACTATGGATTTCCTATTTTGCCTACTCTTGAAATCGGGGAAAGGTGTGAGAGACTCATAATCAGCAAAATTCGCACTTGGATAGAATCTTAAAGTTGAAACACTTCATAGCAATTCCCAAAAAATATCATTTGTTCATTTTATTTTAATTATATGGCAAGCCAGAGTACGAAGTATATACTAATGCAATTCATAGCCGCTGAATTTCTATACCCTGATAAAACAGCTCATGATTTCGAAACTTTAAAACAATTCCAAAATTCTACTTTTTAATTCACAATACCATGCAAATAACTATACGCTACCTTTAAGATCTGATCCAAAATATCCCTAATTTACATACTAAGCTAAGTCTACAATCTCGCTAGTCCTGTAACATATACGAACAAGCCTTCAAATCTATTCAACATTTTTCAAGAAAGCCCGATTTCAATTCGTTTAAAAAATCTTAAGATATTTATTAAATCACCTCGAAGAGGCGATCAAGTATCCTAAAATTTATCACTTACCACCACACTATGGTCATGAATTTAACACAAGAAAAGAAAAATACGGGACAATTAGTGTCTCATATAAATGAATTGAATCGGTGTCATTATGTCTTCTGTTAGGACGGTACATTACCATAAAATACGTACATTTTTAAAGCCGAAAGCCACTAACTCTGTAAAAAACATTTATCTAACAATACTACTACTACACAAAATGTCTATACCACTACTACCACCGACCAACTCTTGAAGTTTTTGTTCTTCTTGTCTCTCTCTCTCCAGTTAGTTTTTAGCCAGGTGTAACATAAATATTAACTTTTTTTGATTCATTTAAACTGACTCCTTTATCACTTGAAAGCATTGTTAGAACAAATGCATATTCAAAAGGGACATTCGTACATTCTACATAACACTTTAAAGACTATCTCAGAACACGAATAAAACAACACAGCATTTTAATTAGCATAATGAATGTCGTCTCAAATCTTATGACAATTCTGAAGGCTTCTTTTATATACACTACTCCTGCGACATAAAATAATTCCTTATATCTTGCCTTTTCTTACGTCCACTTATAATTCCTATTAGTTTTTAGCCTTTTGTAGGTTTTTTGCATGTATTTTAGATTGTGTGGAAAATAAACGACATGTTGTATCAGCAAATTTATGCGAATTCATGTTGGCAAGTGAGAGGATGTTTGTATTCAGTCAATCTCACTGTTGCTGGCAAAACTCCTTATCATTTTTAAACATGTCGAAAGGTTGAACAGTTCAACATGTCTTTCGTGTAACAAGCCTGTCTTAACTCTTGTCTCTATGCAAAGCAATGTTAAACTTTTTTTTTGTTAATTCCGTGTTGACACCGCCATGTTATCCCGTAGGATACCTTATTGATTATGAAGTGCCAAATTAATTCTGACTTTTTAGACTGTGAAAGAGACTTTGAAAATTAAATCCTTGTCTTTGGCTTTTTTTTATTTCTTTTAGAGATAATGCTATATGATACAACGGTATCACTATTTGTAAATCACGAAAAGGTATGATTGACTCGA
Source organism: Isotoma viridis (assembly GCA_034696425.1). Classification (NCBI taxonomy): domain Eukaryota; kingdom Metazoa; phylum Arthropoda; class Collembola; order Entomobryomorpha; family Isotomidae; genus Isotoma; species Isotoma viridis. The sequence goes on along the minus strand of JAQGAA010000901.1, from coordinate 5,157 downwards.
GTGAATTATTATTATTGAGCCTTACAAATAATAATTTATTACTTAAGTTATAAAAGTCCCTTCGGTAGTGTAATTTATGTACTGTACTTTTAAACCAAGGTCTAATAAGATTCCAACTTAAATTACTTGGTTTAAAATTTCTCTTTAGAAAATCTTTGAGTAAGCAGTCGTTTGTGACCTTTGTTATGAAACTGGGTAGGAAATTCTGCATGAATATTTTGCATTAGTTAGTTAACTTACCCGTATGTTTATGATAAAACTTTGATACTGCTTTCGAAACAATTTTTTAGAATTTTGAAATTTAGGGTAAAATTCCTTTGCAATTTTAATTGATTTTTGTATTAAACACACGAACAATTTATTTATCCTTAATTCCCCATTTATCCTGTAACATAAAAATACTATAGTTGGGCAATTAATTTGCATGCTGATGGATGATAGAAGGGCAAACCCATTCCAAAAAAATCACTATTATCTAACTCACTCAACCAAGTTACCTACTCCATAGCTATACAACACGAAGTCATATTCCACACTAGAAATTAAAATCATACATCGTAATAGTGCAATTCTTGTATCTCAAATAATGATTTGATATCAGATATGAGATGACGATGATGATCTTCCAACATGAAATCCTGAGATTGTAATGGTACAAAGTAGATAAAAAATTTGCAGGTGTGTCCGTCTCAACTAAACTAACTAACTACGTTCCAAGTTACAGGAACACAGCAGCAGCAGCTAATAAAGCCTTACTTCTACTTCAACTTCTGTAACATAGTACAAAAACTACCTTTAAAATTTAACTTTTGCATTCCTCACTTGTCCATACGTTGTATTGGTATTATCAGCATCAATAGAAGTACAATAGTTGTAAATGTAGTAAAAAGGTTTTAAGTTATGTGTAGGATCTCGTTAAAATATTACAGAAACTCTTGAAAGAATGTCTTGTAAAAAGACCTTAGCCGGTTTTTTCATCTTTCATTCGTACCAGAAGACGATAAAAGCTTCCCGCTAGGCAACACTTACACTAGGTGAAGTATACATGTCCAAAATGTCAAATGCCAAAACCCCTTCTGTTCATCTCCTTAACCTCTCTCTGAGCCTCTCCTCTTGTTCCTTATTAACCAAAAGCCCAACCACCAAGTCATGTCATCTACATCCGACTTGACTCTCCTCATATTTATTCCAATACAATAGGTAACACTCATTTATTACATAGAGTAACCTCATCATAATACTGTGATTCTCATGCAAACAAAGCTACTTATTTTATTATTATTATTATTATTATATCAAGTTCCTTTAGTTAATAAACTTAAAAGAGATTTGAGATTAGTTAGATATCGCCCCATCGGCTTCATCTTCATTTTCCTTAATGAATGAAGATTTGGTGAAGGACTTGTCTCATTTTTAATACCTAGGGTGCAAGGGAGGGGCGTAAGAGTTAGTTAAAAGCCTGAAGGAAATATTATATCTTCTTAGGCTGATTGCCAAGGTAAACCAACCTATTATTCGCGAAAAACTTGACGGCCAAATTGCCAAAAACAGGATTTTGCAAACATGGCGCTGGCTTTATATGATGCATAATACAACTTCTTACAAGTTCCATGTTTGCAATTTCTTTTGTATTGATCTACCTTGTTTCTTATTCATCTTCGTCGTGATCATCATCATCACCATTATTATTCTGGCCTCCATATTCTTTTAAGTCTTTCTTCTCATCTCGTATCATCACATGTATAATATGTAACCTATGCAGATTTTTTGGTCTTTTAATTTTAAATGCCCCATTCTTTAACCAATCCTAACCTTATTGTTATCAAATAACCTTTACAAGCAGAAATTCATCCTATAGCATTATATAGTATTGCCATATCGTGCAATATTTTTGCAAACAATTATTGGCTTGTTTTTTTTGCAATCAACTTGATACTGATAATGAATTCCATCAAAATGTTTTTAGTAAAAAGAATAGAAATAATCTTAATACAACCTGCTTCGTCTCTTCTACACTTTGATCATAAGTAAAATACACACATATGTGTGATTATGAAATGAACCGTATCAATTTTTTTTGCTGAAATTTTGATATTATGAAAAGAAATTCCGACATGTTCTGTACACATATACTAGAAGAGTATACAGAGTCACGCGAAGGAAAGATGGTGAAGAGAGGAATCTCTCTCTTGTCATGACTAAGAATTATAATGAAGATGCTATCATTCCTGTGTGGTTTTGAGGTTTCTGTCATTCATTATTTTTTCATAATACAACCGGATAAAAATTTGATGATAAAGTTAACCTTAACTACTTGCCTTTCAATACCGCATTATCAAAGAAAGTTCATGCTGAGCATTATCATTACATATAATATGAGATAGGTTTACTTAGAATTAGAATAATGATGTGTGTGATGGAAGAGTCATGTTTTTTGAGCTTTTTTCATAAAAACTGTATTTTTTCAAAAATGCGTTTTTTTAAAATGCAATTCATAAATGTATTCTAGAATATTCCCTGAAAGAATTTACTACAACGCCTTTTACGTTGCTACGGTGATTTTGGAGTAAGAAAAGCACAACAAACGAAACTAAGGGAAAAAACAGAAAAAAAACAGAAAATTTCAGAAACAGTTCCCGACTGAATGTCACATCGTACGGATCAATTTTAATTAATTCTGAACTCTCTCATTGTTTTTGATAACTATATTTAAATTTTTGAACTACCCCTACCTACATCTTCTTATATCTTTAATTTTCTTGTACTGTTGCCTTACTGTGGACTGTAAAGTTAGAATAATAGAGACAGGGACTGTGGAAAGTACTTTCAAACTTTCAAGTAAAACATGGATCTCATTATGGCACCGAGGATTTCATCTTTAGCGTGGAATACTAAACTTGACCCTAAGTCAAAATTAGAAAATGACTATCAGCTACTTCCTAATATTGTCAGGGAGCTTATTTGCAATGCAAAAAATGGAATCGCCATTCCAAGGATAGTCTTAAGCATCGAGCAGGACTTTAATGTTGACGAACCTGCTGTGGCGAAGAAGCTCCGAATGATGGTCACAACTATTCTAAGAATCTTCTTGGACGAAAATCTTATCAAAGAGGTTTGTCTTATCAAAAATTATTGAATTGCATGTTTTGAAATTGTGAATTTCCATGGGGCTCATACGTTTAACATATGTATTGTGTGTTATTCTATAGGATCTTGAAGTCGGGTACGGAGAGGTAAGATACTATGATAAGTCTACTTACTATCAGTGGGAGTATTCTCTGTATCATTTGACGAAGGAGCGCTGTAGTGATAAGGCTGAGATTGAACGGTAAGGCAATACATTTTTAATGAGTTTAAATCTTTTGACTTCCTTAACTATTCTTAAAGTATAAGAATACAATGAACAATGTAAGTTTATCAGTCAACATTTTGTATTTTAAGATTAATCCAATCACCTAACGCAAGACTGTTCGAGGGCCCGAAGTACCTGTGTAGACCTTCAAAGACCTCTGTCGCTTCTCTCTCATCTAGCTCTAGTAGTTCTACATGTGTTTTTTATAAGAACGATAAGTTGTATGTATAGCAATTTTAAATGTAGAATTTCTTTTAACTTGTGTGGACGACCTTTGAACTTTTATAGTTAATGTTTGGTTTGAATTTATTTAGCTCCATGATGACTAGCGATGGCTCCCGGGCAGAGAGTTGTTTTGTTCCCACGCGTAGTAGTATTGAATTTGCACCCACTGCCCCTCGCAGTAGACCTCTTCTTCGACGAACGAAAGGGGTACAGAATCTATTTGTTAAGGACGGAGATTTCAAGAGAGTAAATATATTTTAATCTAAATTGCTTAATCATAACATTATAAAATGCCAGTGTAGACCCCTTTGATAAATGAAAGTATTGGTTATTTCTGGTTTAGGTCTCAGAACGGAAAACCTTTGGTCGTTCAATCCGTGCTTATTTGTCAAGGATGAAGAATGTTATTTCCACATCGCTGATAAGTGCTGGAGCCAATGTTATGCAAATGAAGAAAAGAGTCGCTCAAGACATATGCAATGTTAAGATTCCGGTAACTAAGTTTTCCCGTAGAGCAGTTGACAAATTGTCTTCGAAGATGAAAATTGAGGGCATAGTTTGCGGAGAGACTAAGGAGTTCTGTTAATTGCAATAAAGACACGCTTTTTTCCTCCCCCGATTAGCTATTGTCTGTTTTACAGCCAGCCCGAACATAAACAGTGCTATTTTAAAGTCCAATTGTCCAATGTCCAATGATCAAATATATTAGTCCGAAACTCTGTGGTACTTTCTATCAAGGTATGAAGAAGAGATAAAATTTGTAAGTGATTTTCTGAGTATAAATTTCAATAGCAACGTAAAATTATCAAAAATTGAATAGTTTGATAATATATTAGTACTATTTCCATGTACAATACAAATTAAATATTTTTAAACGATTTAACATACAAAAATTCCTTGTCTTGTATTTCCCTTCATTAAAACTTAATATGTAAAGCATTAATTATACAAATCCGTTTTTATTTTTCCTTTCTGATCATTTTTCATAAATCTAATTTACACTCATGCAATTATTTATTATGAGCTTTCACTATCTATATAGTTAGTTATTAAGATTTGATAACTATACGTTTATTCTACTACATAACGCTTACTCTGAAAGTATCGAGATACGTGTCTGTTACATGATACAATTGAAAGTGTCAGTTTAAGAAAGCAGCATCTTAAATCTTAACTCAATTTCAGTTTGCCTAAAAATCTTCTGAATCATTTTCTCTACATATTTCAGCACATAACAATAATACCACCAATTGTTTCAAGCATGCAAGACCTCACAGTATATAGTTGCCACTTATCACCAATTCACAATTGGCCACCACACGCATCTTGTCCACCATAACATTTCCATCGCATTTAAGTAAACTTTTTACACAAAATATAATATAGGTATATCATATATGTTACTATATTATACTTGCATTCAGTATATACGAGATGCACTACAGAATACAAAAGAGACTCATGAAATGAACAAAAGGATTTAGAAATATGGCTTAAATTTATTGAAAACTTCATACTAAAGAGCCCTTTATTAGCACGAAAGAAGAAATACGTGATTATTTTAGAGGTAATTTGGCAAT
>JAQGAA010000900.1:0-18509 GCA_034696425.1 Isotoma viridis | reverse complement strand
ACGTAGAATAAAATGAGACTTAAAATAACTTTAATATTTGGATTTCAAAGTGATTGGTTTTAGCTGACACCATTTATAGACATTTTAATCCCCCTATTATTATTCATAATCAATTCTGTGCTTGATCTTTCTTATAGCAGAGGTAAACTTCACCTTTTTCTGTTTGTGCTGTAAAAATGCTATATTCATGTTAGCGTTTTTAATGATTTAGGACCCCTGCTTTAAAGGAAGTACGCACTCAGAGTAATTATGTATCCTTTGAAAATCTTTGACAAAACAAGTACCCCTCCTCGGAATTAGCAGTAGTCTTAGTGTAAAATATGTCCTAGATAAACGGAAAACTATACTAAGCGACAGTATTATTATCTCTCCAAGGGGTTCTAAATCAGAAAAAACAGTAGTGACTATAAAGAAAATGTTAAGCTTCACACAAGACAAGAACTAGACTAACTTTTGACACTAACGGAATAGCATGTACGATATGGACCAAATAGGACGGCAGAAGCCCCATGACGCTCCGTCTCATTTCCTGAAAAATGATCCTGTTGTTCATACATACATTGCTTTTAGCATGTGATTAGTCTAATCTCAATTTCAAAAATGACTGTTTACTTCTCTAACGTAATACATGCCGTGAAATAAATTGTAAGACGAAGTATAGTTTTAACAGTCAATATACTGAACCCTCCTTACTCTTATTTAAAAAACATCAACTTCGTAAACTAAAAAGTAACATATGGAAAAGGAAAAGAGTTAAACCTAAATCACCCTTTGGCAAAAAAGTGAAGTTTAATACAATCAGCATCAAAACTCTAAAAGTTAGGATCAAATTGCATAAATCCCAATATCATTTACGTCAACTCAAATCATCATCAAAACACAACATGCTGAAAAACATCTTTAAAGTATATCCATTTACAAATGCATACTGCACATGGTAAACATATATCCGTTTGAACGTAATTCCATATTTACTTAACTTTCAAAACAATCATAAGCCAGAGTGATTTTTACCTGGAAGCATTTGAAAATTCACATTTTCGTCACATTTCTATTTTGCCTAATGCATAAAACACACAATTCTTTGAAAGTATAAATCTACAATAATATATACCCCTATTTCATAACATAGAGAAAGTAACTTCATAAAGTTTACACCTGTTATTAAAGATATCTTTTCCTAACCTGTACAGAACTACAAAACTAGGCAGAGCAGAGGGTTGGTTTAAAGCTAAGGCTAAAAAGAATAGGAATATTTATGACGCAAGCCAGCATAGATTTGAGTTAACTTACTGCTTTGTTGTAGTTAAACATTTAAATGATTCTATTGACAGAGAGAGAGATAGATATAATGTCGACCAGTGTTAAAGATCCTTTCTCTGGGACTATCTGTGTTATAATAAAATAAATGACTATGAGTCTATTGAGCCGCTTATAAGAAGATTGTGAGATTTGTTTTTACTTAACATATATAACTATCGCTCGTGTATGTTACTTACAGTAGCCAGACTAGAATAGAATACTATCTTGGATTAAATAGTAGAAGAGGTAAAAAAGGGTCATAGATATATGCATATATGTAGAAAGAGGAGGAGATATAAGACGTCAAGAGTACGAGATGGAATGAGAAAGGTTAAAGGAGTTAAGCCAAAATATGATAATTGAGGTGAAACTTTTGTCGATGAAACTGGAGGAGAAATACCTGTAGTAACTGTCTGGATCAGGTACTGATAAAATGTACTTTTATAAACTCGGAGGTATTGAGACGGCTGAGAGGGTACAGAATGTCTTGGCAAGATATATGTGTACAAGGCAAATTTAAAACAGAGGATGTAATAGTAGTAATATGGAAGGAAGTCAGTGTATATTATGAAACATATAAGGGAGTGAGCAAGTGAGATCAAATTGTTTCATCAGGCCTCATAATCCCTGCAGCGCATATAATTTAAGCTGAAAACTTCAAAAAGCTTCTAAAAGAAACAATTAATGCCTTCATTTTTCCACACAGCTGAACAGAATAAATCGGTATACTCAACTCATGACGATGTTGGATGGATATATAGGGAGATTATGCTTTGATAGAATTTACTTAGGATTCAAATGTCCTTGCAGCCTATCAACATTCAGAGTGTAGTTACTAGACTTGTAGAAAAGAAGGAATAGAAGAGTTACCCTTGGCAGAAAAATAATTAAAAGAAAGTCAATTACAAAGCTACCGGCCTTCCATCTCCACTCCGATGCGACCCAACCGACACCCTATTCCCTCCTCATTTGCATGATCACCGAAAACGCATCAGTTTAAGCCCTACGACTTCTACTACTACCGCTAATACTACTGACTGATCGTTACATCCGACCCCCGATATTTCTCCGACCGATGAGACATTTCATGTCCTTCTTTATTATATGTGACTTCTATCTCTTAAGTCATGACCCAACACTATAAAGTCACACTTTCCCTTTTTTAACCATTATTCTTTTAAGCGAGTCTAACCAAGGACTTTTATAAACTTCCATAAAAAGTATCTGCTTAGTAATTATATCTGCCTACCCGTCCTTACCCCACATAATGTGTAAGAAAGAATATTTGGGATATGTAATCTCGAATTCCGACTACGTACAAAACTTTCTCATTCTCATTTCTGACAAGGTTGACATTTTTCTTGCTACCAACAATACTAAGAATTGAAATACAACTGAAAGTCCTATAGTAAAATAAATGACATGACATCTAATTGGCATTTAACTAGAAGGAACTTAGCCTTTTGTTCCAGATAAGTCAACTTATTTTAGTGACCAGTGCTATTAACTATGTTGTTTGCATACGTACAACTTGTAAATCCGTGAGATATCAGTCGTTTTATGCAAGGTTCAAAAAATATGCTTTTGACTCTGAAAGCTTTTAATTAATCCATTTGCTTAGAAAATAAACTCTCTGTGTTCCTTTTTGAGCACAGTACTTTTCTAAAGGTATATGTTCTTCTTGAAATTGATTAAGATGACACAATTTCGAAAATTGCCTTTAAATTCTTTCTTCTAATTAGCAACGTTTTATTTCCTCATCAAAACGACTACAAGCACACAACTAATCAAGACTTGAAAATATTATGCTCAATTATATTTTCCACAATGATATAAGTGTGTTCCTGCCGGGGTTGAAAATGTTAGTCTTTCTCGCCCTTAACTCGGACTAGACTTTAAAGTCTGCAATTGAAACTGAATGAGCACGTTCAAAACAGCATCAAGATCCGTCATAAAAAACACATGTGACTCTACTTAGAATACTACTTCTTAGAATAGCACCTGAGCAAGATGCTATTTAGAGCTAGATACTATTCCATTTCTACAAAGAACCACCACCACCACCAAGCTGAAAGTACGTCAGTAATAGTGATACAGAATCGACTACCCCTTTCTTCATTTCTCATCTCGCATATCAAGATCAAGATTTGAAAATCGTTACTTTCTTTAACTATTCTATTCTTCAACTATAATATTGAGATTAGATGGGAGAGGTAGTGATCCTAGTGGTGCGGTGATGATGGTAGCTCCAGTTAGACATACATACATACATCGTTGAAATAGCACGATCAGTGGATTTGTAATAAATACACTGGGAGCAAAGAAGCCTCTTCAGTCTAAAGTCATAAGGATAACTCAGAGTAAGCATCAGTAGGGACATAATACTTTGTTCATATCTAGGCCTAGGTACAACATCAGGAATCGTCATTATGACTAGATCGAAGTTGAATGTCACATCTGTTCCGTCTTCAGTAGTCTTGACTTTGGATGTGTTTTGCTGATTTACATGCGGATCTACTAACACCTTCTCGACCGGTCGCCACTCCCGTTGATCCTTTAATGTCTCATCCGCACATATATACATTTTCCTTACTCATTCCACATTTTCTCTTATCCCTTTAATGTGACTTTTCTAAGACACTTTATCTCATCCCTTTTATACTTTCAAGCTGAATAAGAAACACTTTGTCTAAAAACATATGCACAGCACACTAGTAATAGTGAGTAGTAGCAGTCCGTAGTAAGTACTAAGAATTAGAATAACGCACTATGCATTTCAACGCTACCATACTACTGACAATCTGAAGCGTCAGCATCTAGCTATCTATTGGTTACAACAATGCCTCCAAAACTAGGTATAAGCCTCAAAAATATCACCACCAAATAGAGAAAGTATATAAGTCAATGTTCGCAGATGCTAGTATCAACCTAAAGATAACCTCTCTCAACACACTATAAATATACTTTACTTTGTTTTAGTATTTATATATGCACTTATCTTTACATAAGTTGGAATGGCAAAAGGGTAAAACTTGTTTTAAATACTTTATACAACTTCAAATCTTAAACTTAAACTTTCACAAGTATCGAAAGGCAGTTCACCTTTAAACTTTGTGATTCTTTCTTTTAACTGCATTATTAATATGTTTAAAGTGTTATTATAATTTTAATTAACTTTATTATTTTTGGTACTTCTTAATTATTAGGATTGTATAACGATGATTTGTAGATGTACGAAAGAAATTCTCGGGCATATGAAATACAAAAACAAAGCAGTATAGATCAGGAAAGTTAAAATCTACAAACTACAATGGCTCATTGTATGCCATGTCCTCATTTATCATTACCATTGAAAATCTCTTTTCGTGAATACTTTTCTTTTTCAGGTAAGAAAGTGAGTTGGGTTTTTTCATCTCAAAACTTGTGAATTCATTTTTTCCTCACCTTAAACACTAATTTCCTTTCATTCCCTGTCTGTGCATAAGCATAACAATTTGATACATAAATTCTACTATACTGAACTCCCGTAGACTTTTCAGTTTATAAAAAATAACTAGTCAAATCATAAAAAAACTCGTTTTGCATAAGAATCATTAACGTTTAGGTACAAAACTTTTTTACCAACTTGTATGAAACGAGAAAAGTATTAAATTTACGTTTTCTTGCTTATTTTACATTATATGTATGAAAATATTGCCTAAAAACTGCAATTAAAAAATCGTGACATACTAGATAGGTACTAGAAAACTATAAGTAGATGTCAAGTCAAGGCGATGTATCCTAATGATTGTAAATCATAAAATGTTACAAGTTAGTTAACACACCGGCAAAAACTTGATGATTGACCACACATATCCCTAATAATATCCTTTAGAGACTACCTATACTGTAAATCTTTTATGACAGAGATGATGATGTGAGATGACAATGAACGAATCTTTTTCATATTTGTCATTCACTCCTTTATGTTAACTCTCATAAAGCCAAATCAATAGAGTTTGTTAGTAAAAGAGTTGGAAACAAGCCACTTTTTGTTGCTTAATGCTTTATTGTTTTTCAATTTTATTGCACAAGGGCCAATGAAACGGGCATGTAGAGTTGGCTAACTAACGACTGGGTAAATATATGAGTTTGGAATAAACATAACATTTCGAATAATGCATACAACTCTATTCAACATAGCTTAAAATATTCTGGTAATAAGACCCTGAGAATTGTGGACTATTGTTGTCGAAGTTGAACATCATTGAAGTTTAGGACTAGCAGAGTGGTACAGAAAATAGAAACGAAATACAAGCAAACAGACATAGACACAGAAAGAGGGAAGGGTGAGGGATACGTAAGGAATGTTGATTTTGGATGGAAGAAGAGGCCGGATGTTTATATTAAAAAGGTTTGAAATTGTTTTGTAAATGACAGCACTCTCTTGGATAAACAAAACGTGTGGTGATTCAATAGAGTCTTTCAGAAAGCAAATAATAATAATAATAATATTAAAATAATAATTCCTCACCCACCTACCCATCGTAGCTTTCGATCCATCTACGCTGACTCGTATCATTATTATTATTATTATTATTATTACTAGCATTATTATTATAAGACATTCTGGGCTGAGTCAGCTTGCTGGCTTCAAGCAATGTTATAGTTAGTAGTAAGTATTCTGCTGTAATACGTAATAACCAACCAAGAAAAAAGTATTAAAAGCATGAAGCTCAATTCCAGATCAACCATAACTACCACTACGAGAAGGAACTACTAGTATGAACCATAAATATCTTAACTACGTTTAAGTACTTACTCGACACAGGTATGGGATGCTATAGGATATGATTCTGATAATAGAGAATGAAAGTCTCTCTGAAATCTTAGAAATAGCTACTGCTACTACTGTTCTTATGATGGCAACAATACTGCTGGCAATAATAATACTTGCAATCTTGCAATACACATCGAAATTCCATAGCATGGACAACTAAGCTATGAACTGCTATTATTCTTGTAACTTGAGTTTTTCGAGTTTAGAGTAAGGATCGAGAGAGTATGGATAAGTATTTGACATTTGGATACTATCGATAAGAGTTGGCACAAAGCAATAATGCAACAATAGGACAGAGAAAGAAGAAAGAACCGTGGCGAAAGTAAACGGTAGTAACATATGATCTTCATAAAGCTGTCGTCCGAGAAAGGTTTGCAAGCCTGACACGGGAAACGACTCGGGCACATCCCAAAACTTTTATGACTTTTCCTCTTCTTCGTTTTCCACTTGGCTTTAAGCTTCTCCTGCCCTTGTCTTCCTATCTTGGCCACAATTAATTTTATAGCCCCCATCTTAGTCATATTCCATTAAAATCACACGGAGAGCTTGATGTCTCATGCAAAACTAAACCAGTCTTCAGACTTTTAAGAAGGCTGGACTATGTGCGTGGAATTTTTGCATTTATCTATATAGTATTATTATTATGCAGAGTGACATCAAGACTCATGTTATGAAACTACTGCATATTTGATACTCTCTTGGAATGGTTTGTCTGTAATACACTGTGCTTGTCTATTTGTATGCTTTCCTCGTGCAACAATTATTTTCATCCCTTTTTCTTATTATCTGCATTGATAAGCACCATAAAATGAATGGAAAGAAACGGTCCCTTGAGACACTGACAAAGAAGTATAAGTAAGAAAGTTCTCTACCTGCCCTGTCTTGACACTGCCCTCCTGCAAAAGACTACACGTATATACCAATTTGACTTTCTGTCTTTGTGTCCTCTCTCTCTCTGTATATATGTCTCTATTCTCCTCATTAATTTCGATTGGGTCTTTTCTCGCTTTCTCTGTACCACTTTGCAACCACTTCATAATAACACAAACTTCTAGTTAGTATTTTAATTATGTTGCTACTTACAACTTCTATGCCACTAGCAACACTCTAATAATAAAAAGCAACATTACAAATTTACACTAAAGCTTTTAGTATTTAGTAACTGGTGAGGTACCTCAGGCTACATTGAGATAAGACAATCAGCCCTGCCTACATGTACTATAAAAGTTTCTAGGATGATTTCATTCCTTTACCTTCCTTCCTGTCAAATTGGGATTTTTGGGGATGCTTTTGAATCAGTTTCTTATTTTCCCAAATACTGTAATCATTCTTGGCTGCAAGGTATGCATTCATTTATGCATTTTACACAGTACAGGGTTCCACAAGAAAGCAAAGTGGTATAAAAGAAGACAAAGACTGGCGTTTAAGACCAAGTCATAAATTGCACACTTTAGCATTCATGAGGCAAAAGGAGATTTAATTGATGATGGAGTAAGAAAAGACAGGACAGAAGATATATATTACTAGAAGTACAACAGGAGGTAGTTGGAATCTCTCTCTGGTGTTTTGCCCTTGTGTACTACATTATACCACCACTGCTACAACGAACCATGCACCATTACCACTTATTATGATTATTTTATAGAAGAAGAGCCAAAGTAAGTAAAAAGAAGGAAGGAAATACTGAAGAAAGTATAACAGTACTAAATAGTTTGTGTCTAAATATATATGCATTATACATCTATATTTTATATGTATGATCCTTGGCAAAGGATGAGACTCCCATCCAATATGTATTACCTTCTTTCTGACATAATAAGCATTTAGTAGAGTTGTAGCCTTTAGAGCAGTGGTGGTGTTGGGCAAGGCTACTAAAGTCTAGTAAGAAAGTCTGAGGATTATTGCAAGTGAAGGATGTAAAGGGTAAGCAGCAAGAGAAATTCTTAAGCAATTCCAAAGGACTATTATGAATGGCAAATCTTGTGCATAATACAATTATGTGGCCAAGTCCAACGCCACGAAAGGGATAAATTTTCTTTTCTTTCCGCAGCAACTGGCTTCATACAAAACATTCTCTTTTGATCCGTTCCAATAAGCAAAGAACTTTGCTTGCCTTTACCAGCGACCGGCACAGCACCCGTAATAATACTACACAGCTATTATGTATCACTATGCTCACTTGAACAGTAATAGTTTAGTTAGTAAGTAGCAGTAGTAGTGGTGATATCATGGCAAAAGCGAAGCAAGGAATCCCTCTTTCTCTCAAAGAATGGGAAAAGGAAAGGAGAAAGTAAAGAGCTCATAGTAAAGCCGTATTGTATTTTGATGTAGCTCTGTGTATATGTATATATATAGGAGGTACTTGGCTCTTGGTCCTGTGGCAGTAGTAGTAATAGCACACACACAACTGGTTTTGGTTAGTTGTTCAATTGGAATTGGAATACCAAAAAGAGGCAACGCAAGACAGAGGGGCACAAGAAGAATCATACAGAATAGATACAGCTACACACACAGAGAGACCAACTTTTAGAAAAGTGGAAGGAACGGATATTGCATTTATCATCGCAATCCTGGAAATGAGAATGTTATGGGAAAGACACGACACAATGCCACAAGAGCTTTTTATATGCATGGCAAATAATTTGCGGCTATATATCAGCTTCCTTCCATTCATCCTTCGCAATATTTTAGATATAATTGTTTTCAAAGAAATTAACGAATACCACTCAAATATTATCCATCGGAAATGAATATCTAGCCAGGGGAGTCATCTTCTTGCCCCTTAATCACTTTATAAGTCTTTTACGACAACAGGATGAACCTTTATACTTGAGCAATACTCGTGTGTCTTACAGTCTTTCCCATCTTCCTGTGTGGTACAGACCGACATCTTACTTATAATACGTTTCGTATACAAAATTTTCTTCTTACATTTTTCCTTCTTGAATACTACTACTAACTTCTGCTACAGCTATTTATATTGCTACTGGGTGCACATACTTTCACTCTTCTTTCTTTTTGTTGTCTCTCATTCCTTTTTGCGGCGCCCTTTGCTCTCCTCTCACATTCATAATAACTAAATACATAAAACAATCCATATAAAGAAAAAGTATATAAGACATAGAGTATATAAACGTCTTTTACTAAGGTACTTTAGTACACCTTGCGTTTTAGGATTTTGCTTTGCAGTAGTAATGAAACGAAATGCAATGCAATAATAAGAAAGCTATTGGACATGAATAGAAAGGAGAAAATCTTCTTAAAAGGATAAATGGGCTTGGAAAGAGGAAGAATCTTTTCCGTTAGTAGTCACAAACGTAGAGAAGATGTAAAAGAGGAAGGAGCAACTACGAGCTTCTTAGCCATGACCAAAGTATTTGTAATGCCAATAATACGTAATAGAGAAGTCTTGTTCTTTTAGCAATAGCAGCAATAGTAGTAGTAGTTGCATGTACGAATATTATTATTACACAAGTGAAACTGATACTAACTACTGGTACTATGGACGAATGTTTTATATATAGAGTATCTAAAATGTATTATTATGAGTAGAAGTGGTTCCTCCTGAGCGCTGGCTGACTGGACAGCATTTTCTCTCCACAAGGATCAGCACATTTCGTCGGAAGATAATATGATATACTTGTCTTATTTAGATAAAAGGTTCCAAGAGCCCTTCTCTTCTCTTTGTATGTCTCCTTTTATTGACTATTTCTCTTGGACCAACAGCCCAATAAGCAATGGACGCTGACCACTACTAGTAGAATTTACCCCATTCTTAACTTTACAAGCTCAGCCAACTTTGAGCTAAGTTAACCCATAACATGAAACTTTTTTGACACATACACATACACAATCAAACCATTTTATTAGCCCTTCTTTCCTTCTACTAAATAATCTTTTGATACACACTATTACACAAATGGCCATCCCGTCATCCTCATACTAATCCTAACAACTGCAACTCCAAACTCGTAATCTTCTATATTCTCAATATCTGTGTGTATCATGCAGATAAAAACAATCCAATCTGTAACTTAAGTATTTATCACGATACTCTTAGGAGTATATGTGCATGTTGTGCTTTATCCCCTAAACTATTCTAGGAAGGTACAACCTTTATCTAGATTAGCTATTTGTCATAAGCCTCTTTCTACAGGACCATTTTCTATTCTTTGACAAAAATCCAACAATGCAAGGGGAGTAATGTTTAATCAAAGTATATTTGCAGCGTTTTAAAACGCTGTTGTACTCAAAAAAGTTCATTTAGAATAAGTTACGTATCATAAAAAAGCAACAAAGTCAAACATCTCATTCTACCCCACAAAAGCTAAAACCCTTTCAAACTGCAAGTAGACCGCTTGAGAATCTTGTTGACTCAAACATACCAAAAGTGAGTGACTTGAGGGCAAAAGAAAGGTTAAAAGAAGCAAGTTCGTTTTTGACCTAGTAAAGACACAAAGGGAGAAAGGGGTTTAAAAAGTGTCCAGACAGGAAAAGCTTCCTTTTTATTTCATGTGAAATCCAAACAGGTTTTTTATCACAAGAGAAAAAGGGAGAGAAAAATGCAAATCGACTGTCATATACTGAATGATGAGAGTATAGCCTTGTCTAGTAGTATTATATAGAGCTTATGAGGATAATGCCATAGATGACTAGTAGGTATATATGGCTAAAGATCAAAAAGAGGAAGTAAAGCTCAGGGAATGAGAGACGAGCTAATGTTTTTTCGTGAATGAAATGAGTCGCTCGGGAGAAAGGTATTAAACCTATTGTCATCCTACTTGGTTGATGGTGCTGTAATGGTATTATATGCAAGTAAGTGGCACTGACTGACTACAACCTATCTATCCCTCCATCCCGATTTAATAGTGACAGTATTACATAGGTAGCTTAGTAGAAATGGTACTTTTAGAATGGATAAGAAGAAATAAGATGCAAAAAAGCAAGCTTGATGTAGAGCACACATAGCTCGTTTGTTCATTTCGTCATTCCATACCTCTCTTTTAGACAACTATATAGACTTACTTTAAAAGAGATGAGAGAGTATTTGAGTAGTTTCACAGTATCACAGTCAATCTCCAATCTTTGGCAGGGGAATAACGAAGAAAAAATGAGTGGATAAACATCCAAATGAAGGAGGCAAAAGCAAGGAAGGGATTTAGAAGTCCCTTATCTCTCGATTACACCACGCCAACAGCTTTTTTGTCATCTCTACTTGCCTAATTTGAAGAAAACTTGACACAAGGAAGGACTCATATCACAAGACCACGTTCCTTAATCCTAGCCAAGCCAGTCAGCCAACCAACTTTGCTTACTTTCCTTACTGTTTGTACCAGACTAACCATTACTTTTACTGTCAAAGAATGGCATGGGTGAAATACACAACTGACTGGAGAAATTTCTGCACCGAAATCCCCACTTCGTCTACTCATCTATCTTATCCATCCACAACTAATCCTGGCCCATATTTTCTCCATTTTTAAATTTTACATGGAAATCGTCAAATGTATTCCCGAAGAATGATCACAGTTTCTTTGAAACTTGTGTAATATACTCCGTTTGTTTTTATCTATTTGACAGTTTCAATTTCTCCATAAAAACTCGTAGTGAAAATTACATAGAAAATATAAATATCATCACAATGAAACAATAAGTACCAATGGGAAACTTGCCAGCTAGGTAATCTGATAATGTTTTATACATACCTTGAATGCAGTTCCTTCCTTTTAGACCCAGTAGTTAAAAAATATTCGTACAATAACAGTTAGGGTGTCTGATTCCCTTATCTTTAGACTGGTGAAGGACACGCTTTTTTAAGAAGCCTTTTTTGGCTCTGCAATTTAAGTGTAATCAAATCCGGAATTCTTTTCTTTTCAAACATCAAGCCAAACCACTATAGTAGCACGATTAACAACACTATCAGCGTCCTTTTTCAATCGGAAGGGTAACGAAGACAAAGTTGGGATATTAACTTACACCGACACTCACCTTATTCACACCTCTTATGACTTCAATATTAAACTGACTGACTTTATTGAATGAAAGGTCTCTTAAAATTTCAGAAGAAAGAATCACGCTTCGTTTCTCGACAGCCACGAGTCCCACGCTATAAGAACATTTGATTTAGTACTCTCTGTCACAGTCAAGAGTTAACAACTGAACACTTCCATTGAGAATATGTAGAAGTATGTGGTAGCGTAACCGCAATACATGCATATATTATTATTATTATTGTAAGATATCTAAAGATATGTTTTAAGAACTTTTTTGCAAAGTCAGAGTGTTTTTTGAGAAGACGTTTAGTATATAGTTATGATTGAAGTGCAATCGTTTTAATGTACTAACAATGATGCATCCAAATATAAAACAGAAATTATAGGTGGTTTCATTACTTCAGAATGATGATATCTGTGACAAAGCATTTGCATTATCAGGTACTGTTATTATACTCCTCTTCGCAAAGTTTTTGTTCTTAATATATTTGGATACAATTTAGAACAATTTGCTTAAATAAACTACCTTACTACTTTAAAGAATGAATGAAAAATCATAAATAATAAAATTAAATGTATAACATGAACTAAACCTGATGTTTTCAAGTTTAACGATAAAGAATGTCATGGAAGCTTGTAAACTTGTCTAAATTTAACTTCTCACTGCACAAGATTGTAATGATAATCATATAACCAAATGAAATTAAATATCTATTGACGTTGGTGTAATTTGAAATGTTCCATCTTCTAGATTTTGGAATTATTTAATCTTGATGGCACAGAGTTAACTTTAAAATATTATTGTAATAAGCTTTTAGTTGTTAATGGGGGAAAAATTGTATTTACTTTGCTATGCAAATTGTGTATTGTGACTTGTCATATTAATAATGTCTGTAATATTAATATGTGGTAGTAGTAGTAATAATAAAATAATGATTTATAATTTGCAAGGACATGCACTTCTAGTTTACTGACTGTCTATAATATGGTTATTTGATTGCATCGAGTTGCATTGTCATTATTTATTGCAATTTGTTCATGTTGAATGTTGTTTCATAAACAAATGACGCAATTAAGACAAAAAATACAATGAGATAATTGAAGCAAAGTACAACAACAAGTTTATTGTTTGGGAGACTGTTTTAAGGAATTGTACGATGTCTCAAATGATTAGACCTTGTAAATATATATACTTATTGTATTTACATGTTTATATTCATATTTTTTGCGATTCTACACTACAAGAGCTGCAAATAAACGTAATAAATCATGACATTGACGTTATGTGACTTCCACATATTCAGTGATACGTGTCTCGTATATAAGATTTAATGCTATTTTACATTCTCCATGTGTATTAGTTAGTACTACTATTACTACTAAAGGCGATGGATTGACATGAGTAAATGAAAATGGCGTTGAGACTTTGATTGAGGAAACAAATAAAAGAGATGGATAACGTAGGATTGATTTATTGGACAGCAGTAAGTAGGAATAAATTTGTAAATAAAACTAAGAAAGTAGTTTGAGAGATCAGGATTGGTTAGTTGGCTGACTTGAATGTTGAGGTTGATTGTGGAAATGAATGAAACAATAATGGAGAAAGAGAAGGATTTTCCAAGGGTTGCAATAGTTGCAAAATAATATTTGTAGGTAAAGAAATAGAATAAAATATAAGAAATAGTAACAATGGGTTGAATGATATTGATAGTATTAGAGTGTATAGTGGGGTAGTAAAGTCTATGAGAGAAGATGGATGGAGGAATTCAGGAGTTTAGTCTTTCTTAGTTATTGTGTCCTGGTAAACTAAGTTGTAGATCAGACTTGCAACAGTTGCATTTATTTCAGGCAAGAAGAGATTCCCTTTAACCTCTGCCTGGCAATATATATGGGCATAATCTGTAATCAAATTTAGTACAATTGTCTTATTGCAGCCATTCTTCCAGAATTTTATGGCGTGGAAAAGAAGATATAGAGTTTATTTTGTGAAACACTCGAAGGCAAGGCGATATTTTAAAAAGGGTGTATGTCCCTATACACACAATACTGGTACAAAGCTACTAAAACTATCAACTATTACCAAGATACTTGCTTTCTTAGTTGTAGTTTGCTGTGCTGTTAGCTCCTAGCTAAACTACTAGGACAAAATATCAGAAGTACGTACTCCTCAATAAGATGATGATGATAGGAAAAAGAGGTAAAAGTGCTGGAGATGCCAAGGAGCTTTACTTCTACACTTATATAACGATAACTCCTTTTCTATCCCAATACATACAAATAGCATAATAACACTGGAGTTAAAGAAGTTGTTGAATATTATACTCACTTTCTATTTTCTATGTATGGCAGTGGATGTATGTACCGTTCTGGCTGTTTGAAGCGAGAAACTTTGATCGACTTTCGTGTAATAGCGGATGTTTCAACGGATTTGAAAAAGGAACTCTACTCGCATTCTTGATACCTTCCATCCAGAGAAACTTGCTTTTTCATTTTTGGTCTTTCAGGAAACGAGCTCAATGCACTTCTCAATACGGTTTACTTCCTCTCCCCATCAAATACCTCTTTCCAAGACTAAACTATTCTCAAATAGCAGGAGTACCATGTACAACTCTTGGAGACATATACAACATACATATGGAGAAATCTATGCACTACAAAACTTAAAAGACTAAACTACTTTCCATCCAGCCGGAACAATATTTCTCCATAAACCACTTACCATCTGCATAAATAACTACCAAAAATCTCCATTGGAGAAAAGGAGAGAATAGAAGAGTTAGGCCAACCTGTTTCAAGATCTTTCAGAACCGGAAATCTCCGCTAAATCCTCAGGTGGGCAGCTTTGTAGCTCTTGTCAAGTCATAATGTCAAACATTTTAGTAAAAACTACTCCTTAAGGACACCCGTCTTTCTTAAGTGTACATAAATGTTAGGATACAACCGTATCTTTATTACTTCTTTTGCAGTATCATATTCTTATATCTCTAGTTACTATTATGAGCGAAATTGAGTCCAAATAATAAGGAGTGCCTCCAACTCGAGACTCTTATTCCCTCATCCTCTTCGCTAAAGCTGTTTCTAAAAAATACACAAATTCTCTGTACCCCTGCAAACTCCAAGTATAAAATAATATCATCAAAGACCCAAGGACCAAGTCAAGAGTTAAGACTAAGAAACAAAAGACATGTTTAAGGGGGAAATGGAGACCAAATAATGCTACAGTCTGTTATACTTATACATCGCGGTTATCTAGTCTTCTCTGAAGTGCTTCATCCATTCTCTGGCATAAATTGGCGAAGAAACGAGACAGAAGAATCCTCAAAGCTGCTCAGATTTAAAAAGCTTTGCTTTTTCTGGGATCAACTCAAATAGTCTACCACTCAAAAGTTCACGACTAACGTCGGATCATATGCAGTAAAGAGAGGGCTTTATGTAGAAATGGCATATAAAGGAGGCTATTTTTTAGATGATTCAGCTTTCAAAAGTTTTTCGTACATCTCAACTTATTTCAATGAGCCTGTAGTTAGATATCATAGGATGGCAGTGGTGCAGAAACTGGAAGAAAATATCTTATTTCTTTCTTGATCACCACATTTACCGTCTGTTTTTAACCTGAGTAACAAAATTCATAATTCCTTTAGCAATAATCTTTTTTAAGTAATTTTCATTGAACTTCAGTTACAGAGGTTATCTCTCTCCTTTTTTCAGGCAGCTTGGTTTGTATATATTAACCTCCTGGTTTATCACCATTTGAAATGATACTAATTAGATTATCTACGAAACCTAAGTATTTGGTGTAATGATGGATTCGCCATCCCAGGTTCAAAATCAGTTTAGATAATGCTAATTATGACCTTTGACAATAAATCATTATTACGAGGCTAAATATGAAGCTTTTTAAGATGAATTAACATTTTAGTATATAATAAATGTAGGGGAAATTCCGTTACTATTTGTACAAGATAAGTTAGTTATAGCATCACATTTCACAGCCCAATATCATTTAACGCACTAAATACATGCGCACCCAATTACTACGGATCTGAGATTTTATTATTAAATGTTGGTCCAAATCATATACAAGGACTTCTTCGGATTATTTACAGTTCGTAAATGAAATAGAAGGATGACTGCTAATGAGAATAAGAACTTTTTGTATGGGTATAAATTCGGAGATACTACACAAGAAAAAGAAAGAGACTGTAAATGGAAGCATGGACGAATTTGTAATATTTAGGAAGGAATATTTCGAAGGAAATTCACCTGAATGGTAAATGATGATCCTAACTTCTAATGGGTCTTGTGCATAGGAGAAACATACAAAAATGGTAAAATGGAACATTATCATAAATCAAAGTATTTCGCTGTGCCTGACACAAAGGTTTGTACAAGGCAAGGGATGAAAATGGGTTTTGGAAATTACTTAAACTCGTAACGACAACTGTCGCAAAATTTATTAGCTCATAAGATCTCAGTTCGACGCCCATTTGAGGCCCAAGCGATAGAACAGAAGAACAAGACCGACAATCTCAGTACAATACCAAAATGAGTCTTGGGCCACAAAATGCGGCTGGATAAGTAAAAATACCATACCTTAAGTTTACGAAATACTTTACTTTACTTACTACCTGCATATAATAATATTGAAATATCGCTTTTAGTTTATCGTTGTTTCTGCTTGTGCTCTACTCCTATCACCACCAGCAGTAGTATTGGCTCTTTCCCATTACTACATAATAATGTAATATTGCTTTGCTACTTCACCCCCTTTGCAATTGATGCATCAGCTAGAAACAGATAGATATATCACTTTTCGATTTAAAACAATACCTGAGTCCTACCATTAAGCCAAATCCTTTCACCCTTTTCCTAACACCTCAATTTCCTCTTTATTTTCCTACCCAATGTCATCTATCCATTTTTGTCTCATAATAATAGCATATATGGTGGTGATGCAGAATAAGAGAACATGATTGTTATTGATGACGATATAACCATCCCTGGATAAAAAATTGTCTTCTTTAAGAAGAGTACATTGATAGTAATGTTATATTATAGGCAATGTTACAATATTATATGCAACATTCTATCTTTGGGTTAAAAGTATATCTCTCCAAAATATAAGGCTATAAAAGAAAAATTTCAATTCCCCATCCATGGGAGATTAGATGATCTAGATGAATGGAAATATCAAATATTCGGTATTCGGATTTAGTTCCCTGGTTTCCTCATCTCTCACAACAAGGCAAGTGCTTATTGTATCGCTATATCACCAGAGGAACTAACTACTTGTAGCTTTCGCTTTTGTGGTATCTGTATTGTATTAGCTCCTTCACATCACATCAGATAGCATTATATGACGTCGGAAACGGAAATGCTAAGAGCTGCTCAGGTTCCCTTTGGCATCCTAACAACAGGATAAGCTCTCCGACATGCATGCTTATGTTATGACGGTGATGATACGGGTGTGCATAAACATATACAATTTTGATGATGATGATACTACTGGTCTGTGAATAGTCGTGGGTCCTAGTTGCAACACAAAATTCCTCTACTCGGTGACTATTTTCCGGTGTCTGGTTTCTATTCGAGATGGGAAAACAACCCACAAGCAAGAGTCATTCCACGAAACTGATCACCCCGATACTGTACACAGATTTTTGTCAGAACCACTGTAAACTTTACATGGCATTCTGCTTAGCTGGACAATTTTCTGGGTTCTCACGGCATTTAAACTACACAAATCATAACGATATTTACATTTTATTATTAGTCCTTTACTAACTAAACCATCTGCTCAAGTTGTATTAAAGTGTTGTAATGGCAATTAACTCTCTCACTGTTTTGTTTTCTTGAAGAAAATCCAAAAAAATAATATCTTACAGATCTTTGCTAAGGGAGTTGTTTTGAGATTGTAATCTAACACCAGAGACAGTGGTCAGCACATAAGAATTGTTTTCCATGCAAAGAATATTATCCCTTTCTCTAACTAAATAATTTAAGCAGATCTTTGCAAAGTAAAGATTATAAATAATATTATGCTGCATAGTTACATACGTGGTCTGTTTTATTTCTATAATGTTTTATTGTATTTAGTACATTATATATAAATCCCTAGGCCTTGCTTACTACTGTGAAAAACCTTTTTAGTGCTTGATACACAATACTTACACGATGAATGCTCTAGTATATTTTTTGGATTCTAATCATTTCTATTCTTATCCAAACATTGAATAGATAAAAGACCACAACAATAAAATAAAATAAATTAACAAGCAAAGACGCGTAAGAAGTCGTAATTCGTAATATCTTAAAGCTGAAGCAGAAAATGTTCCATTATCAAAAGCACAAGCTTGAATCCGTTTTAAAGAATCATCGTGGTGGTATAGAAGCAT
>JAQGAA010000899.1:0-18512 GCA_034696425.1 Isotoma viridis | reverse complement strand
ACCATCACCACCGCCTGACAATTCATAATTTTTTTACAATTTGTATAAGTTTTTTTGAAGAGAGGACGAGGATTATTAAAGATTTACACTGCACATAGGTAACAGGAGGGTGAAGACGTACTTACTTGAGGGTACGTGTGGATTTACTTAGAGGCTAAGAGGGGTGGAAATTTAATACCTTGGAAGAAGATTTTTTAAGATTCTTCTTAAATGTGATATTTATTATGTTAAAATGACGTGAAGATTCTATATATTAATTAATATACATCGAAATATAGTTAGGGTAATTAATTAATAACGTATTTAAATAGTTAGGGGTTAGTTTATGTCTTCGGGTGGGTTTTGGGGTTTAGTAGAGTAAAAGATCAAAGATCCACAGACAGGGTATAGAGGTCACAGGGTGGGAAGTGAAAAGTGAAGAGGGTGTGGTGTGGTGATTCTCTTTTCTGGGTATAGTCGGTTATTCGAGTCAAATAGATGGGTCAGAGGTCAGTGGCCAAAGGGGGGGAAGTTGTGGAGAGCAAAATGCTGACAATGATAGAAGACATGGACCGTCGGGAACGGCTTACCCAGCTGGAGGAGACTATAACCCATCCTAGAAGTGTTCTTAATGTAGACTGCCTTCTGGTAAGGGTTTGAAATGTCGTTTTTGCTCGATGGCGTGGAATGGAGTGGATTTTATATAATTTGTTTTGTAATTATTCTAGGACACGGTCCAAGCCTTAGTATCAGACTGCGACCATCCACCGCTCAAACGGATGAAAAATATTGAAGCTTTTCTCAACCGATGTAAGAATAGTACTTACAGTACCAAAGTTAGATATGGTGCATTGCAAATGATATCAAATGTAATAACTGAATTAATTTTTAATTAGATGACAAAACAACTGCTGGTGTGGGGAAACTTCGTATGAGACCGGAAGATTTTAATTTAATAAAAGTTATTGGACGCGGTGCATACGGAGAGGTGCAGTTGGTAAGTAAACATTTATTAAAAAGAAGGTGCAATTACTAGGTTTAAAAGGTTTATTTTTTTGGAACAAGTAATTAGTTTTACGTTATTTTGTGTAGGTTCGCCACAAGTCAACTTTAAAAGTATATGCAATGAAACTTCTCAGCAAATTCGAAATGATTAAGCGATCTGACTCAGCGTTCTTTTGGGAGGAAAGGGACATTATGGCTCATGCTAATTCAGAGTGGATTGTACAACTTCATTTTGCTTTCCAAGATACTAAGTACCTCTACATGGTGATGGACTACATGCCAGGTATGCTTTTCATTCGTGCTTGAATTTTTTGAATGGGTTCAGTAAATTATGTTGCGGTTTGTAAATCGTATTTCAGGGGGCGATTTAGTTAACCTGATGTCCAATTATGATGTTCCTGAAAAGTGGGCCAAGTTTTATTGCGCTGAAGTCGTTCTAGCGTTAGATGCAATCCACTCTATGGGTTTCGTGCATAGAGATGTTAAACCAGACAATATGCTTTTAGATAAACAAGGGCATTTAAAGCTCGCTGACTTTGGAACGTGTATGAGAATGGATGAGGTAATCACACACTGCTCAGTTATTTTCTATTTTATTAATCTATATTCTAAACAGTTGATAAAAACAAATCATTATTAATGATGGCGTTCTTTTCGTTTTTTGGTAGAACGGTCTTGTTCACTCTGATACCGCAGTAGGGACCCCAGATTACATTTCTCCTGAGGTTTTGAAATCGCAAGGAGGTGAAGGGGAGTACGGAAGGGAATGTGATTGGTGGTCTGTTGGTGTATTTTTATATGAAATGCTGGTTGGGGACACGCCGTTTTATGCAGATAGTTTGGTTGGAACTTACGGGAAGATAATGGATCACAAAAATTCTCTTAAGTTTCCTGACGACGTAGGAATCAGTAATGATGCAAAGAATCTTATATGTAGTTTTTTAACTGACCGCCATAATAGATTAGGACGTAACGGGGTAGAAGAAATAAAGGGGCATCGCTTCTTTGTTAATGACCAATGGAATTTCGACAATATACGTTTATGTAAGTTAGGATTAATTGTGTGCGCATCTAATGAACAAAAGCGCTTGAGACTAAATCTAAAATGTATCATTAGGTGTTCCTCCCGTTGTGCCGGAGTTATCTGGTGACGACGACACAAGTAACTTCGATGACGTGGAAAAGGATGATAGTCCTGAAGAGGATTTTCCTACTCCCAAGACGTTTGCTGGAAATCATCTGCCTTTTGTTGGTTTCACGTACTCTAGAGATTATCAACTTCTTTCTACTAGCCGATTGACTCCTATAACAAATAACTCTGTAGTGGATGGAGGTAGCAAGGTAAATTGGATTTCCGAAACAAAAAGTAATGCTAAAATATAGTTAAGTGATATAATGTAATTATCGTTTATAAATTGTTTTCGTAGGAAGCTGACCATAAACTAGTTAATAATGTGAGTGGTAGATTAGAAGAGCTGGAAGATGCTCGATCAATTTTACTTAATCAACTCGATGCGGCTACACAAAGGGAAGAATGCTTGAGAGAAGATGTTAGAAATTTTGAAAGAAGTATAGCACTTCTTAAACATGAAGTGAAAGAAGCTCAGAGGAAAGCCGATGTTGAATTGGAGTCAAAGAAGAACTTAGAAAATACTTTGCAAGATCTAAAGAGAAAGCTCGAAGAAGAACAGAGTAAGAGATCTAGAGAAATGAGTAACAATATGCAAACAAATGAAAAAATATCGTCTCTTGAACATCAGGTATGTATACAATTGTTATGTTGATGTCTAAACTCTGTAATTTTAAGTTCTTCGATTGAATAATTTGATTTTTTGTGACTTAAATTGCGTTGTGACTTTTTTACTTTCAGTTGACAGAGACGAAGGAGAAGTTAAAGATCGAAGCGGATAATTGTATACGGCTCAGAAAGCAAGTGAGTGAGCTGACAGTCTTAATGACAGCGAGAGAACAGTCACTAAACGAAAAGCTAAGTAGTATTAAAGAAGGAAAAGACTTTTTGGAACTGGAATTGGCGAAAGTCAGACTTGCGTTAGAAAATGAAGAAAGTGCGCGACAGCAAACTGCAGACTTACAATTAGAGTTGGAAAACCGGACACAAGCATTGCAAATCGAATTAACAAAGACAAGAGATAGGGAAAATCGAATAATTGAAGACAATAAATCCTTATTAGATAAGTTAGTTCAAGCCGAGAAGTCATCCGCATCATTAGAATTACAACTAAAAGCTCTTAGTGCCAAATATGAACAAGAAGTACAGGCTATTCATAGCGAAATGGAGCGAAAAAGTCCAGCGTCGGACCAGGAGGATCAAGTAAAAGGTATGTGAGATTTTTATGGTTTTTTCCTCGCTTCCTGTATTGAAATTGTCTATATATGCTGGTGAATAATCAATCACTCCTTTGATGTTATCATTAGTAATATGTGGTAATCATTTATTCAAAATAAACTTATGAGGCGCAGAATGCACATGCTGTAGTGTAGCAAGATAACTTTGTTTAACCAACTTAACAAGGAGAAAGACTGATGTTATATATAGTGATAGCCGTATTTCCTACATGCATAAAGTATTTGTGTCAAAATATTTTTATCTTAAATCACTTAGTTTTTTGTCAAATGTGTCGGACTATCGATGTTATTTCTATTACGCATAGTTTACTTAAGTATTATGATTAAGTGTTACACTTACTAGTATTGGCCAAGATTTTCTAGGACATGTTTGGAGTGTTGTGGAACAGTATCACGGAAATGCATATCAGTAGCCTTGTATTTTATGTCTGGTGTATTTTTTTTTAATCTGAAATTTAAATGACCTCAGCATTGACATTGGAACGACCTAGCTAAATGAAAATCAGATATTAAAAGTGGGTCAAACTGCATAAATGAATTTTGTTCTTAAATAATTTTTATAGATAATCTATATTCAGCAGTGTTCAGATGCGTCTTTCGTTTTCTAAGAAAATAATTTCATATGTATTTTTATGCTTTCTCTCTTATGGTTCCTGATTTTTTTGGATAATCTTTTTTATCAATAGTTATGAATAGTTTAGTTACATATTAATAACTGCAACAGGATGTGTTACTCGTTGAGTTGTAAAGTATATTTTAGGTGGGTTTTGTTTATTATTGTTTAACATCTGGGAATCGAAGCCAACTTTAAATTTCTTATTATAAGTATGTATGATATGAAATAACGATAAGTTGTGCCTTATTCAACAACCAGTATTTTTATGATTTTATAGCATTGCAAGCCAAGCTCAATGAAGAGAAAAATCAACGCTTACACGCTGAAAATGCTGGTCAGGAGGTGGAGCGACAGTTATCAATGCTGTCCGTCGATTATAGACAAGTCAGAGCCGAACTTCAAAAAATGGAAGGACAGCTTCGACAGGAAGTGGATAAGACCAAAGGACTAGTGGTGCAATTAGAACAGGAGGCTCAAAGACGGTCTCAGCTTCAGTCAGACTTAAATTTGCAATCTTCAGAGATCTCACTTCTAAAAACTAAAGAAAAGCAATTGCAAAGAGAACTCTCTGAAATGAGAGAGGCCAAAAAGTCTTTGGAAGACGAATTGCAAAAGATAAAAGCAGCCAAGGCTGTTGACGATTTACAAATGAAAGAGCTTCAGGAGCAACTTGACACAGAAATGCACTTTTCGGTAAGCAAGTTTTGATGAGATGATTACATACCATTCGAAACAATTTCATTAATGATGATTTGGTATTTGCTACTGCTGAGTTTTGCTACGACGATACTAAATACACTGATATATTAATATAATAAGAGAATTATTCAGTCTTGATGCTCTAATTCATTATATTATGTTATTTTAATTTAAAAAAACGATACTCTGATCATCTAGACATTGTACAAAGCACAATTAACGGACCTCAGGGAAGATTACGAAGAAAAACGGCGACAAAATCAAGAGCTGGAGGAAGAAAGAAATGAATTAACTCGCCAACTGCAGAAGGCTATCGGTAGAGCAGATTCAGAATCATTAGCAAAGAGTATAGCTCACGAAACTATCGCTGAGCTAGAGAAAGAGAAAACAATGAAGGAATTAGAAATTAAGGATTTAACTGCAAGACACAAGACTGAGATAGCGAATAAGGATATCACTCTTACTTCGGTATGACCCACTTTTGTTTGTAATAGAAAGTAAACTCGTTAAAAGTAGAACATGTATTTATCAGTGCCACTTTTTTTCCAAAACAGCTTCGAGAGAAGGAAGGGGATTACAAAAAGGCGCTAGACCAACTTAAGCAAGAACGTGAAGAACTAAATCAAAAGCTGAAATCTGTTCAGGAAGGTAAGATTTGCGTCTTGACCTTTATTTTTTACTATTGTTTAGTACAATATGTGAGACAAAACAATGATGATTTTATTTGCTACTCTTGAGAGATAATGACGATACCTTGTGAACCACCAATTCGCATTTACTGAGATTAATTTTATATCTATCGGATGTATAAACTATAACTATGAGTATCAAGTTTGGGGTTAGACTAGATTTTCATTTTTGTTGCAGATTTAGAAAAGTCAAGTGGAGACGAAGTTGATAAATTAAAAAAGCAACTGCAAACGGAACAAGTTTTAAAAATGCAAGCGGTAAATAAATTAGCTGAAATAATGAATCGGAAGGATGTAAACCCAACAAGTAAAAAGGGGCAGTCAGGGGACCTTAGGAAGAAAGAACGAGAATGTAGGAAATTACAACAAGAGCTAATTCAAGAAAAGGAAAAGTTTAATCAAATGACCCTGAAGTGGCAAAAGGATCTCCAGGATTTGCAAGCCTCAATAAATGACGAACATCAAATAAAGTTAAAGTTACAAATGGAGCTGGACTCCAAGGAATCTGAAATTGAGGCCCTTGCTCGGAAGCTTTGTGAAACTGCAAGTGTTAGTTCTAATGAAGGAGACGGTTTGGTTGGGGATGAGTCAAGATTAGAAGGCTGGATATCACTACCATCTAAACAAAATATTCGAAGACATGGATGGCGAAAGCAATATGTTGTGGTTTCATCAAGAAAAATTATCTTTTATAATTCAGACCAAGAAAAGCAAAATCCAACACGTGTTCTCGACCTGAAGTAAGTGCATTTCATTTAATTAAAAGCATATCATATCATATAATTAGCTTATAATGGGAAAGCGAAAAAAGCTGGAAGTTATGGGTGATGATTCATTTGCTACTCTTGAGAGATAATGACGAAACTTTGGAACCACCAAATCCAACCGACTGACATAACTACCATTTGCCATTCCCCAAAGGCAGTATTTCAAAATTTATGTAGACAATTTGCCTAGAACTTAATCGCATTCGTTGTTTTTCAACTTTCAACTTTGTTACAAATCAAAAAAACAAAACCAAACTGGCAAAAGCAGCAGATGTTCAGAATTTATAATTTATAGAGAAGTTAAAATTTAAGGAAAAAGTTCTTAGTTTACGATATGGGTACCTATATCACGAGCTAAGTAGAAGGCACATTTTTTGTTAAATCGTGTAAGATGCATCCTTCGTAGTATGACGGTGTGATAATGATAATTGAAACATATTTCATCATAATGTTACGCTTAAACTTTGTCCAACCACATGTTGTTAAATGTGGCGAATGTGATGAAGGTTTTGATTATGTATGAACGAGTGAAGGATGACCTTAAAGTTGATTTTATGAAATACTCTGTGGGGAAAATAAAATAGCTGGCCAACTAGTTAAAATAAGTCAACTTAAGTAGCTCTGTCCTCTAAAGGGATGTTGTTTTTATTATTTTCAGTAAAGTATTCCATGTCCGATCGGTGACACAAGGTGATGTGATACGAGCAGACGCCAAAGAAATTCCTAAAATATTTCAGGTAATTGTGCAATTTAAGCTTTCTTGATAATAATTTAACTATTATTGCCGATTTATTTATTTAATTCAACGAGATATGATGATTAATATTTGCTACTCTCGATGTGTCATGACGAAATCTTAACCACCAATAAAGTTATTGGGCTGATCTGTTGATAATACTAATTATTAGCTGTTACGAAATACAAAAGATACAAAGTTGAGATTACAGTCTAACATTTTCACTTTGTTGAATTGTAGTTGCTGTATGCTGGTGAAGGAGAAGCAAGAAAACCCGACGAGAGTCCTTCGGACGATAAGGAAAAACCAGGTACCCTGTTACATAAAGGGCATGAATTAGTCGCTATTTCCTTCCATATGCCCACGACATGTGAAGCTTGTCCTAAACCTCTGTGGCATATGTTCCGTCCACCACCCGCTTTAGAATGCAGACGTGAGTTTGAATTATTATTGGTTACATTTTTTGATGCCTTAGCCTTGCCTTGTCAATTACCAAACTGGACAAAAACATGTTTTTCTTATTACATCTAGGATGTCGCGTAAAAATCCATAAAGAACATTACGGGGAAGAAGTATTAGCGCCTTGCAAAGTCCATTATGATCCTAATACAGCAAAAGAGTTGTTATTACTTGCCCCTTCAGAAGATGATCAGAAATTATGGGTCTCCAGGCTCAGCAAACGTATTCAAAAGGGTGGATATAAAGCTGTATCGCAGTCCAGGTCTGTCTTCTATGTTCCGACGGCGTAATTTATATATGTACCAGTGCTGTGTGCTTTACAAGCTACCTGTGCAATATATCGGAAAGAAATACATTCCGATAGTCTTTTATTTGCTTTGACTTTGTTAGCTGATGTAGTTACAGTTATTCATCTGTGATTTTATGCAACGAAAATAGCACATAAATGCAAGTTCAAATAACGCTTTGGTTCTTCTATCTCTCTATCTAATGGATTCCTTTTCCACGACTGCGACTGTTGATGCAGATCGGAATGAGAAATACCTAATTTGGTGAGTGTAGATAAATGAGAATGAGCTTTTTGACCACAATGCAACTTACCTTTGTTGGTAACAAATGATATTTAAATTAATATAGGGTTTGTGAAGCTTTTAATTGCTGATCTTGAGTTCAACATTATTGTGTGTCGCCTTGCGGTTTATACCTAGTTGCTACTAGCCTTAGCAGCAAAATTGCCTTCCTCCGTGTTGTATCGGGAAAATTATTGTTATGTGATTTCGGTGGTTTCATGTCCACAGGGAGAAACAAAAGTCAGCCACACTTCCAGCCCGCAACAAGTAAAGGCTCGCAGAAAAGTTCAAAATACAATCAATCATGAATCAGTCGTCTTCCACACATTCCTTGTGTTATTATAATAATTCTCGCGCTTTTTAAAATCATTCAGTTTTATTGTGTTATGTATGTTTCGAAAATACTTATTGTCTTGTCCATTTTATTTGATAAGTGCAAACACGGGAGTCTTTGTTTCATTATTATGTCATTAAATGTTTCGTTCGTTTATTATTATATAAGTGCTATTATTTGCTACCAACACAATATTGTCCTATTATTTATGTTCTTATCATTGTATCAAGCCAATATTACCATAAGTCAGAATCCTAGATTAGTTATTATTATTATACGCGAGACAAGTTAAAACGATTTAAACAAGAGCGAACAATAAACCCCAAATGCCTTTCAAGATTTACTTCAGTTGTTAATGATTCTTTTATTGACATCAAGCATAAGGGAAATTGCCTACAATCGAATATCATGAACACATACACCTTGCCGGAAAAGTTATTTGATGCTGACACGTTTACGTGAACTTGCCCCTGCAGCATTATTTCACACTACAAGAACAATGAAATATCCTCTTAAAGAAAACGAAAAAGATAGGGCAAGGCTGATGAGATTATGATATGGTTTCGTGACCTGGTGGAGTAATGAACTTGAACACCACCCTAGATTTACCAAATCATACGCCTTGAAAGAATGCGGTTGAGAAGTTCAATATTACAGGCAGCAGGCTTAAGCAATTGGTACTCAGGATTTTAAAGAAATAAAAAGTTTGGAAGCGTACTTGACTTTGAGACACAAGTGATAAGAGTGAGGTCAGGTTGATATATACTTTTATATCAAAGATTTTCATTACGTACATTTATACATTCACTATCCGATGCACCTCTTGAATTTTGTAATGATACTTTGTTATATCTTCTCTAGTTTATTACAGTCGAATACCTTATCCGTGTAAAAGAAGTATTACCAAAAAGCAGGAACAAGAAATTGACGTAAAAGAATTTCGGAAGATGTAGTCATCCTTAAATGCTAATGCTGGTGTTAGATTCGTTCACATGCATAATACGTATTTCTATCGGATGAGAATATAATATAATCTTTGAATGTAAATGAAGGAGTTTTTGAACTCTATTGTCCCTTGTACCCCTGTGAGTTTCATAAGTGTCAAAAGTTCATCTTAGAAATAGGAAATCGTTTAAAATGACAACCATTATATTCCACGATGTACCTGACTTCAATTTTGCTTTACGAACAAATCTGAAAGATAACCGAGGCCTGTACAATGAATGTACTATTGATAAAAACTGAATTCCTCCCGGTATAAAAGAACGCCACATTATCCTCCTAATCTTTAGCAAATCTTCAAAAGTTCACCATCAAACTTGTGAAACTGTAAAAATATGTGAACTTTGCAAAAACAATGAAATACCCTCTAGTGCTACATCCACTACGAGCTAATGCTCTTAAAAAGCCGAACTTTACCAAGGATCTTCAACTTAAAAGATAAGATGAAGATTAGGAACATGACGGAGTTTGCTATTGTTTCCTTGCATTGTAAACTTTAAAAACGGCCGAACTGAACTGCTTGGATATGCTAGAACGCTAAAAATTTAAACTTTAGTTGATTGACCCTGAGCTCCAATCTGGTAGCTTTCGTCATGGGTATCAAGTTTGATAGGAATAATGCCAAATGTAATAAAGTACCTTGCAAAATATCCTCAATAGTAAAGAATGCGAAATATATCATATTCGCAAAAGATTTATTTTATAACTTTTTTAAATGTCAATATCAATTTTAAGGTTTGGCTTCCTATCAATTCTACCAAACTATTTTATCAAGATTGACCATCTTTTTATCCTCGATATCAAAAGTAATGTCAATATCACTTATTGATGTTGAATTTGATTATTTAATTGTTGATTTTTATTCTTCCCCGGAAGATAACCTAGTCTAAAAGCTAAAGAAATTTATATTTTACAATGTTTCACAATAAATTTCTCATAGTAAACAGCCTAGAACATTTCTGGAAAGTTCACACCACATTCTATCATCAGATAACGGCTTGTGTCAAATTTGCGAATAATACTGACAATCAAAATTCCCCATTAGGATGTTGATAATACCTTAGTGATGCTAATATAGTGAAATGGTTTACTTTTGTTTTCATTTAAAATAGCAAGAATAAATATCTGTCTTAGTACAGGCTTCATCATTTATTTTGCAATGTAAAAAATAAATTTATTTGCACAATTGAGCTGATTTGCATACTCATTTACATTTGACAGTACGACAAACGCTTGTGTCTTATACCTTACGCATTGACGCAAATTCTCAGAGGATATAACTCTTTGTCAATTTCAGATTTCACTCTTCAAAATCGACTCTTTATTTTTACTAAAATAAATGTGTATATATGCAATTTGGCACGTGAAATTGACTTTTATTATGCAAAAACCTCTATGCGGTATTGCGGTAAGAATTATTTCAGAGTCAAAAAAATTTCTGGAAATTCTTAAATTGAATTCAAGAACGTGTCTTAAAATGTGACTTGGAAATCTTCAAAATCTTGATAATGTATTTTTTTAAATGTTTGAATTGAAAATGATAACCGTACTAAAAATCTTAAGAATATGGTGGGTTTAATCTTAATCGGTATTCTTATCGTGAATTTTTTATTACACTTTAAGAAGTTTTTTTTGAAAGCGTCAAAATAACATAGATTTTGGAACAAGTAAGTTTAGAATGGATCTCAATTTTTGTATTTTCTCTGTATTTCTTTGAAAAAGATTTGATTAATTTTCCATCCAACTCCTTTTGTTTCATTTCCTATCGTTTTTCCACTGCCTTGGAAGTTCCTTTGGAAAAAATTGAGGCAGATGGTTATTCTGATAGGAATTTTTTTTTTCATACTATTCATAGTTCATATGGTATGTTTTTTTAAATGGAATTTAAAATATTCATATTGGAAGTTTTATTATTTAATGCTATGCCGTTTGAAATGAGTTTATAAATATTATTGATATTCGTCTATTATTAAAAGGACGGAAGAGTTGTAAATTTAGAAGCCGAAGAAGTTATATGAATGTCGCATTTAAAATTCTTGAATCAAAATAATGTTCTTTGTCTGGGACTGGGATTCTAGGATTTTTACTTTGAAAGGTCAGACGCTAAACCGTTATTACAGGATATCGAGAGTATCAATCGATTTGTAGTATTATTATTGCAAACCATAATTTTATATTGACATTATTGACTGTTTATTTTCTGTCATCCCTGACGAGCCTGGGCTTTCTATTCTATAATTGTTTTTATCAATAAAAAATAAAAATAATAAAAAGTGCTACACATCACGTACAAAGGGCATGGTAGACGGTGGCCTTTTAGCAAAAAGTAAAAGTTTCTTCAAGATCAAAATCAAATTTGAAATCAAAAAGTATCTCTTGTCAATTTGAATATCGTAATTTGTTTTCAAGGAATTATTTTGTTTGCATCTTATCTTGCATAATTTGCCTGAAAGTAAAATCCGTTATAAAATTAGCATTTTATGTAGCAGTTGGCAATGTAAATCAACGGCTGCAAATGCAATCTTGTGACACATATGGGAAAAGATCTTTCATTGTGATGAAATCTTTAATCGGTTGATTTTTATTTGTTTTCAAATCAAACCAAATGAAACTCATGCATATGAAAAATTAACATACTTTTACAAGCTTATTCAGCTTCGCAGACTTTGTACTTTTTGCATAATTTACATTTTTCTTCCAATTATTTCTTACGTCATATTCCAGTCATCGAAATGTTTAAAGATTTGCGATTGAAAGTTTGACATATTGTGCATATGACATACAGAATACGGGTTACTGTTGAATATGAAAATGCAATTTTATTTTTAAAAACCTTGATACTCCAAGGCTAACCAGATGTCCATTCCAGCCTGAAAGTAAGGAAAAGGAAATATTTACAAGCTTATCAATCTATATTCTTACATATTCTTACATCATCGGACCGATCATGCAATCTGATATCTCTTCTTTTCTGCACACATTATCATTTAATATCGTTTTTGAATAGGAGTTGCCTTTACTTTATATGCGGTTAAATAGATAAGAATATATCGTGTTTTAAAAATGTGCTTCTTCGAATTTTTTATATGTCACATAACTTAAATAACTTTGATTAAAATAGACGATACAGTTTTACAACAGTTTTTTTGTTTGTATAAGAGGGAAAGAGTGATCTTTGTACTCTTGCATTTAAAGTATTATAGGTACGCCATAAATATCACGACAGCCACTAAAGATCAGTTCATGTTACTGTTACTGCCTACGTGTTTAGTTTTTTGAAATTTAGGTCAAACTAATTCTTAGCTTGGAAAATTGGAAAGTCTCAAAGGGATTTATGTAAACGTACAAAAAATAGTATTTTTTTAAACTTTAGATAAGCAAAATAGAATTCAAGCATTTAGTTGGGGTATTTACATAGTTCTAGTAAAAATTTGATTTACCAACAACATTTAATTCATACACAAGCGATGATTGTAGTTGCATATTTCTTAAATTCTTACGATTTAGCTTCTTTTCTGAGGTATTTTGAAAATGTTATTAAATAAAGCCTTTACTTTGTTACTGGTAAAACAAAGACAAACAGAAAAGACCAGCAGTCAATTTTTAATGAACCTATTGTTTGATTTTGCCATGATGGCATCGTAAAATCATTTTGGATTACCTAGAAAAACGGAGTTCCGGTAAATGTGTCGTATCTTCCCTGTCTACCCGGGTGCTGACTGAATTCATCAACACGTTCACAAATTGTCCTTCTTCATGCATTAATAAAAATGAAAATCACAAAGGGCCGTAAATGGCTCCTTTCCATTCATATTACATTGTCCTTCTTGTAGAAATAAGATCACCCCACTAAAAGTGGCCCATGGATCATCTTCCTGAGGCCACGCCACATTAGAGCAGAGCTTTCGAGGGTTGGGGGGACTGTGGTAGGTGAACCATAGTAAATGTGTTAGAATGAGTGATGTGACAATATATATTCAACAGTCTATGTATTTTTGTTTTATGTCCAGTGACATATTGGAACGGGACTAGTAGAATATTTTAATTTTCAAGCGTGCATGGAATTTCACAAAACTATTGGATTCGACAAGATTCTGCCAGAACCTCTTTCCACTTTCAAATTCTAATGTTGCAAGTATTTAAACAAGCTGTCTCTTATTTTATTGTAAACTTTATTCATAAAATCAAATTGAAAATACCATTTTCAAATAAGAAGAGTCCATTAAGATTGACCTTGAATTTCAAGCCATTCTGAGAATTAAGTTGAATCCCGGATGGATGCTAGCCTCTTGCCGTGACGATAGTTTGTATATTTCAGTTAATTTTATGCGATTATACATCAAAGGAAATTTAGAATATAGATTTCTAACAGCATTTTAAGATACCGAATTAAAATATTGGTGATTTCACTGATTTTCAAAGATTGAAGTGACCACAAAACCAGATTTTTAAGGACTCTTCTATATACTTCTGCTTACGAAAGAAATTCAAAACTTGAAGAAAAATCTAAGCAAAAATTAAATTATTCGGAGCAGAAGCACAAAAAACCTTACCAACCTCCCATCCTATGCCTATGCGTCTCTTAAATGCAAATGAGTTTTATTTGAATAGAAGACCACATTTTATAACAAAATCTAAATCATTTCTTCACTAACATGAGAAATTCATTTTTAAAGTCTTGTGAATTCGGTTTAAAAAGCTATAGTCACGTTGTAGCCAGTACAAGTCTTATAGTTATTCTAAAATTAGATCAGTTAACAAAATTATTTTTATGAATGAAATATAATCATGTTGACAGTTTGAAGGTATTTCAATAATATTTCAAAGCGCAAATCATCTAAAATCCTACGCTTTTTCTTATTCACTTTGGTCAAAGGTATTGTTTGTTTTGCTCAGGATGTAGGTTGCTCTTGCTACAACACAACTGCTTCAATTAGAAAGTAAATCTCGATTCATAAATCTTATGTAGTACAATATGTTAAATTTACCTTACTGAATTCTAGCAAAAACTATAATTTATGCGCAAATGATGAAGAAAAAACCAATTGAATAATTTAATTCAGCTTAAAAAAATCAAGCATTTATTCCCCAATTTTGCATAACTATACAATGAGATGGTAATTCATATGGAACTTTCCGACTTTCAGATCTTTGTTTCACGACGAGAATATTTTGCGTCATTTTTTCTACATAAAAGGGTCT
Source organism: Isotoma viridis (assembly GCA_034696425.1). NCBI lineage: Eukaryota > Metazoa > Arthropoda > Collembola > Entomobryomorpha > Isotomidae > Isotoma > Isotoma viridis. The sequence continues at coordinate 4,088 of JAQGAA010000899.1, read as the reverse complement.
TTTGTCTTAATTCATACAGTTGCTTCAGGTTGGTTGAAGATTTCGCAAGGACAGGTGAACACTTGGGCGTCACTTTACTCTGGAAACGAGAAATCCCACGTAAAGATACAGGTTGCAAGGCAAGGTGTTGGCTAAGAAGGGGTTAGCGAATTTTAATGAAAATTATGGTTTCAGTGAACCGAACATTCGTCATAGACATTTTAAATAGATCGGTTTTACTTTTAGTAAAACATATTGAATAAGAAATGTATTATATGTAGATTGATTCTTGAATAAAAAATGTAAAAGTCAAGTGTAAATTCATCATTGAGGGATTTAGTAATCTGATTTAGTTTTTTATTCATAAAATATCTTCGGTAGTGTAAAAGACAAATGGTTATTTTTCATACATCTGATAAGATATGAGATAAAGATTAAAAATGTGAAGTAATTTATACTTGAAAACTAGCCTTGCAAACACTGACAGGAAAAGTCAACTACCTTCTGTAGCATTACGATAAGTTTCGCTCATCGATCGAAGAAATATTGCTTAAAAAGAGGTCATTCCTTCAAAAGCTTCTGAAGAAAAAATAGTTTTAGGAATTGATTTTAATTAAAAATACAAGTGTAAAAGTATAAGGAATCCAAAATTCTTGGATTTAGCTTAAAGTTCGGATTATAAGTGCTTAAGATTACTTTATTGACGGTATTTAAAGGGATCTGTTTGAGGGAATTGCAAAAAAAACCGAAAATGCTCATTAAATTCTTAAATACCTTAAGCCGTCCAAAAAGGCCGCTACCCGGTCTGTTGCTTGCTTCCATTAAATGGTTAAATGCCACCTTTCCTATAGCCCTAATAATTTCCATAAATTTGCACCGCTCAAAACTAAAAATAATATAAGTAAGTCTTGAAATAGGTTATAAAAGCTTTAATACTAAATACCTACTTACATTTATTAATAAATTTAAACATGTGTATTGTTTATGTTTTTTTCAAGCATTATTATGTCCAAAATACGGAAAGGTTAATGCCATGTTTTGCGCAAGGTTACAAAGTCACAAAACTTTAAAAATCCATCGCAATTTCTTGCCTCATAAATTATGGATTTTTGTAAAACATAGTTATAAATATTCTTTAAAGTACAGGTTTCAAATTGAGAACGTAAGCAATCTTATTTATCATATAGCAGCTGAGCATATTTTCTACATTGTTGTTGACATCTCATCAGCAGTAGGGAAAGTTGATTTATATCTTTCAATTTCAATGATGTCAATGTCAAAAATTTGCTCAGTTCTATTCACGCATCTTGTCAATTTGGACACAAAGGATCCTTATCCATGTTAAGTTATAAATACATCAACATATCATGTATTAAAGTTTAGATAATAAGAGCGCTAATAAGCTAAATGTTATATCTTTACCAGTAAGGTGAATTTCGTCACAATGTAGGAAGATGCACTAGAAACTAGAAAGTCTTGCGACTACTATGAAATTTTACTGACGCTACCACATGACGTAGTAGTAATATTGGCAATGAAATAAAGGAGCTCAGTGAGCACAAGGAAAAGTAGGAATTAGTCAAAGGTTAAATAGGAGACGATTTCACAGGATTTTAGTTGCAAAAACCAGTATGTTAAGCATTAAGTAAGGCACCAGTCTGCCTCTGATGGGAGTCACAGTCACGTCATACCAACTGATCTTGAGCTAATAACTCAATGGAAGTTTAAAATTCGAAATTACACACTAGAATTTATGCAACTGGAAATACGTAGCTTTTAAAATTTACATAAGACTTTCCCCAAGTCTGATCTTGTAAAATCTAAGGAATAAATTTGATAAAGTCTTAGAGTTTAATTGATTATATAGGGTGAGATGATGCTGAATGGCACCGATGTGGGCAAAAGGAAGTTCAAGATTGTTTCATAAGATAAGCTTGATGGGAGTATTTTAAACAATGATTTTAGTTTAATGGAGTGAAATCTTACCCAGGAAAGGGAACAGGTTTACAATCATTTTCGATTTTGGATGACGAGATGATAAATGATATGATGCCTAAAACTATATCAGATTTATTATAGCTATATAGGATTAATTCCGAGTTGTTCAAACTATGGCTTTATGGTTGATGAATTAAATGTCTTGATATTTGAATATATAGTAGAGATAGCTTAACACTAAAGCTGGATATATAACGTACAAAAGACGTATTTTCCTTAGAACGCGGATATTTCTCAAAGAAGTATATAAAGTTTTAGAATTTAAATATTGTCAAAATGTAAATGTATTCAAGTTTATAGAGACTGGATTTTCTAATTGAAGTGAATTTACAATCTACGTACGAAATGTCAATCTGCTCATAGAGAATGTTTAAAATTAACGGGTTTCTTGGAAATACTCTTGCTAAATCTTTAATCGACTCTAGAATCTTTGATAAACTACAGAGATAAAAGATAATCGTGTAGTTTATCTTAAGTAAAAACTTATTTCTCAACATCTGCAAGGTGATGAATTTATGGAAATTTAAGTCCAAAAAGTTCCATTTATAGCAGTAGTGGTTGGATATTACGGATGGAAACTTAATACTGGCTTAGAAAAATTTAAAAATCAAACTAAAAGAAAGCATTCCATTTTGCTCATGCCTTGATTGAAGATTAAACTTTTAATAATTTAAAAAAAAACAAATGTAAATTTCAAGGGGCAAGGAAAAAATTTCAATTAATTTTAACACTTTGATGTTTGTTACAGCAATGGATTATTATGATAACCTTAACTCCTTAACCATGCAGCTGTTACTCTTTTGTCCCAAACCCGGTTTATATCTAAAAATGTTTCTTTTTTTGGTTTTAAATTTGCAATCATAATTTAGCACTTTGATGTTTGTTACAACATCTGATTTTTATCATAACCTTAACCATGCAGATGTCCCTTGTCCCAGACACGGTTTATGCTCTAAAAATGTTTTTTTGTTTTTCTAATCGTAATTTAATTTTACTTTACGTAAATCCAGAATACAGATTTGGGTGTTTTATTATTTGTGAAAAAGTGACAGGTTCGAAGGTCTGTCGGCCAGTATACCACATTTTTACTTGAGGAAAATTATTCAAATCTACAAGTGCAGCTGGTGTTTACAATCCATGTTTTCCTATTTTTTATTCCATTCCATACTTTCGAAACTAAAAGCGTAACCGATACTTTTCCAAAAACTATTTGTTCTCTAATCTCCTGATCTGCTGGAGATATACAATATAGCAGTAGCAGTACGAGATTTAGTAGATTAAAAAATCAAATCTAGTAGTCCGAATATGACGGACGACTGACTACTACTATACGTTTAATGTTTGCGACCTTTAAGTTTTCATGGGGCTTTTGAACTTCAAAATTGGAAACTTTAACAGCAGCCGTAACTAAACGTTATCACTCACTCACATGATTTTAAATTCTTTTGGAATAAAATAAATTGCGAAATATTATAAAAATGCTTAACGTGAGTATTAGATCAGAAGATATCAAAAACACACACTATCCAATTAAGGTCAAAAGACAGGTCACGGCTTCATTTTAGTATTGACCATCATCTCTCTTGACGCACTGACACAGTCGAAATATATGCATGAAATTCACTCAGGGTTTTATTATATTTTAAATCGATGCAAGAAATTAAGTTAAAATTGTACCTACAAAATAACTTGTTATACCAAATAACCATGCCTTTCGGTTTTATAAAAATAAATGGAAAATTTCTATGTACAATGCTATTTCTATGTCTAATTTGGGTTAATACGTTAATATGTATGATGATATTTGTAAACACGTCAAAAAGTCAATTTAATTTTTTCCCTAAGTACAACTGAACCAAAAAGTCTGAGAAAATGTAAATCCATGCTTATTTAATCACAAGATTTAATCTGAGGAATATCAACTAAATCAATTATTTTTTTACACAGTTTGGTTTTTCACTTTTTGAAAAATGTGTCCACATGAAAAAGCTTTGATGCATCTAAATTATTTTAATTCCGTTGAAATTTGATATTACTGAACCAAAAAGTCTGAGAAAATGTAAATCCATGCTTATTTAATCACAAGATTTAATCTGAGGAATATCAACTAA
>JAQGAA010000898.1:0-18512 GCA_034696425.1 Isotoma viridis | reverse complement strand
GTTTTTCTTACGATTAGAGCAATCATTTAATTACCTCTTGTAATCCAGGACTAGGTAAAGGATTGGTACTGCGGTTTCCACACACCCCGTTTGCAGCACAAGGATCCATTGAATAAACATATGAACGTGGATCATTATAAGTATTGGCCAGAGGAGGAAGCCGTGCGGCATTTTGACGTAATCGTAGGTTTTGATTTGGAATTTGATAATTCGGGGTTGTCCATGGACCATGCTGATAGGAGATGTTGTACCCAGTGTTATTAAAATACGATGGAGTCACGTAATTGGAAGATTGGACAGAAACAAATGCTGGATCTGAAATACTATTTCCATTGAGATCCCGTTTCTCATACGTGGGCAATTCCATTGTACAAACAATGTCTTAAACTATTTATGAGAAACAATTTTTAATAACTCTTAAGGAGTTTTTTTTAACATAAGATAGTTCTCTCTAATGAACAGACAACTTCTAAAAATGTCTTAATTTTATATCTTGGCAATATATTGACTTTACTTTGAAATTCTCCAAAATTAAAATTGGCTTAATTTCTAATAAAACTGTGCGAAACTAGTTGATCAGAAAATTGCAAAATGATAACTTCCAAAAAGCAGACAATTAAACTGAGTAATTATAATCTAAGTATTACTGTTTAAGTTTATGGCTCAATGATCGTATTTATTGGTGTTGGAAATGCAATACTCTTATCTACTATAATCCAGGATTCATTCAAATGGTAATTATGTTAATCTGACGCTCTCAAATAAAAGCTAATTCCCCTTCTACCAGTGCAAGAAATGACCTCTCAAAGATATTTTATCTTGTTTCATTTTATATATTTTTGGGCATTGTCCAGTCTTCCAACGAGAAAAGTAAGCTATGTAACATGAAATCCCTCACTGTACAAAATGACCCTCAAAACATGATGCAAATTTATAGATAAACGCTTTACAATAACTTGTTCTACCAAAACCGTCAAAGGTATTATTAAATCTTTTTGTGATACTTATTTGCAAATAAATGGAAATGCGCATTTAGGTACTTCGCATCGGTACTTGTCAAGTCAGGTTTAAAATGAAAATATCAGATAAGAAATCTCATGGATTAAAAGAGAGAAAATTTGTAACATGTAATTTTCATTAAGTACGAAAATATATAATATCGTAAATCTGGAGCTACAGCCTCCTGCAAATATATTGTTTCAATCAAACATTCGAAACGGTTCAGGCTTTGTATAAGATTTTATATTTATCAGCTAAAATCAAATAAAACCTAAATAAAACCGGACAGGCTCCATTGAAATTTGAACATGGGCATTAAAATTACCATAGTCTAAATTTGAATGTCATTCTATTTTTTGTACAGAATAACTTTGTAATTTATTTTTTTGATCAATTTTAGTGTGATCCGCACTTTTCTGCTAATTTAATCATCAGGTTTAAAAAATCGTTTTATTTGTAGGGTAACGGGTAAAACCATTCAATCAAGCTACATTTTTTGCCTAAAAACTCTATTCAAACTAGAATGTTTTGTTTAAAACTTGGATTTTATATAAAAACTATACAACTAAATAAATATTCATATTGTGATAATCTCCTTGCATTTTCCTTGTTCCTTTTTTTCCAACTTTTTTACACAACTTAAAAAACGTATCCTTTTGCATTAAGTTATAACTTAATTCAATTTATTTTTATGGGGGTTCATTCCTAGAAAAGGTTTTATTTTAAATTATTACATGTTTTCAATGTGATAGTATTTAGATTGGGACACACTTCCGAACGAAAATGAGGGTCTAAATATACCTGAAAATATTGCATTAACTTCGTCTGTGCACTCTAGCATATTTATACTCGTCCTCACTTGTGGTCTAGTTATCCGTACGATGCGCAATTACTTGTGTCGCGTTATCCGATTAAAAAGATTAATGGGTCAAACAACAGTCCTTCTAATAAGCTTTTGCACATAAACCGATTTTTAAAATAATATAAACAGTTTTAAAAAAATGTTGTTGGATTCTGTATTTAATATACGCTGTCTTAAAACTCTTGGGCTTGGAAGACTCACGCTAATAAGATTTGCGTCATGTGGGTTAACAATTCATAACAATATTTAAACATTTATAATAATACAAAGTTATTGACACATTGTTGACTTGCGGTTGGGCCCTTAGCAGTTCAAAATCCAACTTATTAAACTTCTATAAAAATTGGTTTAGCTACTTATTCAGCAGGATGATTCTCTTTGGTATACCACATAAACTTGACAGGATGAGATTTGGTTCATACTCCATTTCCTAAATGCATGTTTTTCGCGAACGGAAATTATTGTTTGATTTCAAAGGATAATTCGCTTTAGGAATCCGATTGATCTAAAAGTATTGACAAGTTATTCATGTATTATACTAAGCAATGAAAATCCCAATGATAGATAAGCGACATAATGAAAATAATTACTGAACAAATATTGTAAGCTAGCAATAAAACTTTCGTCAAAATGACCTCCTCCCAGTTCATACTTACTAACTTTAATAAACAAATATTGGAAACAATGTTTATAACAATGCTTATAATGGAAAAATTTAAAAACATTATTTAATGGACAATTCTTGGTGGAAACATCATATGTATGAAGGTATGCAGTTATGCAGGCAAGCTGACATGACATTGCGGTAGTTGGAAGCGAAGGCCGTTTTCTAGTAAATGATTGTCGTTTTAACCACAGTGCAAAAGCGGGTCTAATAGGACTGAGCCGCGTAACTGTGCTCCTTATGGAGAATATAATAGGCTTTTAGCATTTAGCAGATACACATTATGATTTCTTTTGAATGCTATTCTGCGGAAGAGTTTTTGGTAAGCGTGGGGAATCGTGTAACGAGTTGTGCTAATAATGTTATTTCTATAGAGCTACCCTTGGAAAGTATTCGTGATTGTTTTCTACGATAAATATGAGAGAATTTAAACTAATAAAACGCTTGTATTAGTTTGCTTACAGTCATGAATTGGATGAACTTATATTTTGACATACATAAATATTTTTCTATCCATACTTATCACAAAAATAAAGCGATGGCGAAGAATATATTTTTATCTGTTATGAATGTCAATGTAATAATATTACAATTAAATCTTTCCGGATGAGAATTAAAAGATACATTACAAAGCAAAACAAAATTACATCCAACGGCAAAATAATTTATTATTTTGACATTAAACAAACATTTTTTGTAATTTCTTTTAATTTTTAAAACGTAGGTACAAGAATTAGGTAGACAGTTTAGGATATACGCGAAACTATTTGATTGTAAGTGTAAGTCAATGTACCTCATTAATTTTTTATTCACTGATATAAATCAGAATGACATATGCTTCATTTGCTTTGTATTTATTTAAAAGGAAAATGTCAATGTAATGTTTAACCCTTAATCATTGTACTAAACTCGAATTACAACTTTGTGAAACTACGATTTCAACCCTCCAAAATGATGGGGTTCTTCTTTCAGGTTTTTGGGACAGGAGGGGGGGATAAAATTTATTCACTTGTTATTTCGAACAAAAATTTCTAATGTATGTCTAAAGCTATATAGCGTGTATGACTGAAATTGAAACGATATTTAAGTCTATACAACGGCTTTTGTATTTTAATTAGTTTTTTACGAAGAAAAATGACATCCTTTTAATTTAGGATTGATCACTTTCAATTTGAGAACTTTGTTCACCCTCTTTCTCAGATATTCCCAAAATAGTGGTCACTTGCAATTGATCGCTTTCTGTTTAGTCAATTTCCACGGCTATTCTTGATAAATATTTAAATGCAAAACAAGACAATATTTCAAACAAATACAATTGAAATTACTTTGTCCTTTTGTCCAGGTTTTGTGTGGAGAAGAATAATAAATGTCTGATACTTGGAACCCTTTGTATAATATAAATCATAATCAATATCCTATTTTATATGCAAGCTAATAAAGTGGCTTAGTCTTATTCTTGAATCATCGATTCATTTTAATACTATAAGTATTTTAGAAATTAAATTATTTGTTTTCTTTATTACATAACTCTATATCCAGAACGGAGAAGCTATAGTTTTCCTTGGGATTAATAAGTAAAAGCTGATCGAACGTTGATTTCTTGTTGCCCTTGTCATCTTTATGGGAATTTCATTATAGATTTAATGATCTACTAATCCAAAGTATCAAATTGAGTTTGCATTGAATAAAACTGTAACATCAATACAAAACTTAATCTACGTCTTTTTTACTCTTTTAATCTTAATAAAATTAACTTCTCTAGTTCCTAGTTTTATGAATATGTTACTGAACAATTCTACTACTAGAAGAAAATTGAAAGTCCAAAACAATTTAAATCTTGAATCACTTATTTGTTAATTAATAAAAAGATTATACGCAAGTATAACTAATTTCTTTGGAATTTTAGATAACAAGCATCTAAGAAGCTAATAAAAGGGGAGTACAAGTAAGTTTCTTGATCCGTTCCATTTATTCAAAATAGTTTTTTATGTTGAAAAACGAACATTTAAGTTCATTCATATCATAGTTTGCAAGCTGAATCAAATTTTTCGTCGATTTTTGACAGTATATGGTATGGGTTTAAAATGATTTCATTTTAAAATGCTCTCTCCACTTCAAAATTAAAAAAATAATATATATCGAAGTTATTAAACCCCAGAAAGATCGACTCTGCAAGTATTTTATTGTTTTAAATGACAACTTTCAATTGTAATGTCAGTCAGAAAATGATTAGAAAAATGATCAAACATATTCAGACATTTTGGATAATTACTTAACTTCTAATAATAGTAGAAAATTTTTGACAATATTAATTTTAATTGTATTTGATGCCCAGGTTAAGATGGTGAATTTTATAACACCAGCACTGACTACCATAACAAGATGGCCTGTAACAAATACATTTACGGATATGCGCATTTTTGTATCAAATGATGCAGAGACTGTCTGGCAAATACTGTAAACTTCCAATGACAGAATGGGGATCTTCATTTCGCAAGTATATTACATCATGAACAATAGGTTCACATGGCATGGTTAATCATCAGTAGTTTGAAATGACTCGTAAACTTGGCATAAAACAAAAGTTTACTTTTGCTTATCGCATGTGGTTTTTTAGCTTAGGATGTGAAGGAATCTCCAAGTGCTATACATTGGTTAATGTGAAACTGTAAAATGTACATAAAAAGATCACTCTTCTGCACCAACTCTATCCAGAAATTGAATCCATCATTGTAAAATTAAAAGTACATGAAGATTTTGAGAATTAGTATCCTTCTCGTGTGTCTTAATCGTTCATAGCTAGCCTTCATAATATATATCCCAACAAAAAATATTTTGTTTAAATGCGAGCGTTATTTCCATCAAATTTAGGGAATATATAAGCTTCTGCTATTACAAGCGATTTTTCGGGTGCCCGAGTCTCCATTATTCCAATGTTCAAATTCAATTTGACTTTCATCAGTATCTCATACAAAAAACAAAAATTGCAAACAAAAATACTTTTCTTTTTATTATCAGACCCCATTGCATTGCTCTTCTGTTCAAAATAAGTTGTTTGATGTTGATGTGATTCAAATAATCTGGATAGCAAAGCTAAAAAAACTCGTAACATTAACTCAAGCACATAATAGTAAAACAGAGCAAAACAATAATCAGAAATGTTTTTATGGTTGAATGAATCAACATAAAACAAAATACATGTCTCTTTTAAACTTAAATAAATACCTTCATTGCTAAGAATTAGTGACAACAAGCGTATGATGCTGTCGCTAGGGTACATTTGTCACAGGTACAAATAATAAAAGGTGTACTTATTGTGAGACATGCTTGTTATAGCATATTTGTCGAATTAAACTAAAATAACTATTTTTATGCTATTGGTGGTATATTAAGTCTATACAATTAAAGAACACGTTGAAAAGTCTAGCTGCAGGGCATCATTACTCTTAAATTTGAACATACTTGGAAACAAAATGATATTAATATTAATCAAAAAGACTCTAGATATTTTCGCTTGGGAAATCTCTAGAGTTACCCATTTTTTCCACCACATTACAAATCTCTTTTGATGTTAATAATAATATATCTCTGCGATGTCGTTGTGTAGTAATAAAAATAGTAAAACTTCGGACTGAATTGAAGAGACAGAAAGCCAAATGTAATCTGAATAATCTCAATAATATTTACTGCAAAAGATACCTGTGCTATGATATAGAGACATTCTCGGCATTAACCTCACTTCCTATTTTTACCAGCAAAGTCATCGTAATGGTATTTTCCCAATTGGATGGAATCGAAGACTCATAAACCAATTCTGTTGTATTAATACAGACATTAATTGACCTTAACGAAATATAATGAGAACGAATGATTTCTTCATAGTAAAAAGTAATTGTTTTGAGTGAATCTTATAGGGAGAATAACCCAAGTCTTGCAAATGGATTTGATTATGTTCTAAAAGTTAGTTTTATAAGTTGGCTGAGATAGATCACATTTTCACATACATTGCATGTTTGTGCTAGACATCCTACACTTTCCCATTTCCATATTGATTTGGTTAGTAGTTGCCCAATTCCTATTTTTGTGAGAGAAAGCCAAGAGAAGAGAGCAAAGCTCACAGCACATGAATAATATGTGATGCCTTTTTTGTTGTGACAGTAGAATGTCACTGAATAACGTTGTATTTGTCTCTATGGATTTGAATGGAGAAATAAATAGTTAGAAAAGGGAATATTCTAATTATGATATATCCTTTTATTATTATTATTCTGTGGGAAGATGGATGGGTTATTTGGATGAATGCGAGTGATGCAAGCGCCTCGTGCTTCCGATTCTCCCTTTTTATGCCTATTTCCCGAGGAAACAATAAAGGTAATTGTCAATGCGTAATATCTCTTACTAATGGTGTTATTAACTTTGAACAAAATGAAGTTGATACTGAAATGGATTAAATTTTCACATGAACATTCAATCATGACAATGAGTACGTAAAACATGAACCCTTTCTACTCACCTATGTCTTAATCCTAATAAAAATAAAGTTATCCGATTATAGTAAAAGTATTATTCATTTATTATTGGTAAATGATGTGCTTTTCTTTGTTGTCACTCGGGATATTTTTTTGCAAAAAGCATCCTATAATATCAATTAATGAGAAACACTCACTTAGAAAAATATACATTTCAAGTTTTGGCTTATCCAGATTAACTCTGTTAGCCAAAATTCTTAAAATAATATTATGTAATAGGTATGGAATCAAAACATTAGAAATGCTTTTGGAGTTACACTTTATTACAAAGAAAAAAAAGAAAACAATAAGGTATTAGATGAAACTAGATCCTGATGTTAATGAACGTACCCAGTGAACTTACTACCATTTCTATCTAATAATGGTATACGGTATACCTACTAACATATGAAAGTTAATATCAAAGGTTTTGAATTATTATATTAGAATGATATTTGTTATTGCATTTATTTGTGAAAGTGGATTCACATAAATATATAAAATTACATTACAAATGTTCACATCGGAACAGGAGTTTCGACGGAGAATGAAGTACTTTGTTAATTCTGTTATCTTTTATTCCAATTATTTCCAATTGGCATCTAAAATCTGCAATCAAATATTACTTATTTATAATCTAATGCATTTTGTTTTAACCCAAGAATAACAAGTTTAAATTAGTTTTTTAATCCTTTTGTGATTCGGAATTATAATGTTTTAGTTTGAAGAAACTTAGAAACGCAATTAAACACTGATGGATTTATTTAAAATACATTGCAGCATGGTTAACTAGTTTATATATCTGCTTAAAGTCTCAAGGTTATTAAATGTTGTTACATATCGTTACACATCTGTTGAAAATTCGCTGAAAATTCTGAGGTACTAAAAATTGTATTTTCTCATTATATTATAAAAGGTACTTTGATCTTTGTAATAATTCAAAATCACATCAAACTTTTGTATATTTATAATTGGTTGGGCAGTAGCTTAATTGCAATTGATTACTTTCTTACAGGTTATAAAATTTGTACTTTTCTTAATCTTGAAGTCTACCTTACAGTTATTGAATAACCCGACTTGTGCTTTATAATGCTTAAAATTTTCTAAAAAGCAAAAGCTTTATCTAGAATATCTCCGTTTGACTAGTATTCTTTCATAAAAACAAATTTCTAGTCCCCAGAAATTAAAGTTTAAAAATAGACCGCCCGAGAAACAATTAGTCTAAAGTCCCAAACTTACCTCAGGTTTCAAAAATTTATAATACACATTGAATATATATATAAAAAATACAGAAGTTTCAAAAACAGGAAAGTACGGTGAATGTATGTTCCCAGCTACATGTCGTATATCTACTTGAGGATTTGAAAAGTCGCCCATAGGGACCTTTTATTCCAGGTTCCAACCCCTTAAAAGCATGTGGCAATGTTTCGGTATTGTAATTTATTCCAGATATACAGATATCCAGATATTCCGGATTTATACTGGAATTGTTTTTCAGTAAATTCCCTAAAATATGCAATTCTCAGCTAAATTAAAGTTTCGTATATTTTTCGTACTAAGATTGAAACACTAACTTATCTTACCATTTAAACACTTATGTTTAAAAATTTATTAAAGCTTATACACAACACAGGTAGTTATTATTTCAAATACCTGGTTTTTACTTTTTACCTTAGATATTAGTGGGTCTAGAGTCTGAGTTCTGAACTTCAATATAAATTTATCAATTGGTCACTTTGGGCTTGTTAAAGGTATAGGCTTGAAATCTCTAAGTTTGATTTGTAGTAGCTTCAAATTAAGGTTAAACCTATTATTATGATTGTTCATAGCTGACTTCAATTTTTTGAAAAGCATGTAGATAATGGACCGATTAAGAAAGTGAACTGTTTATGCATAGCATAGTAGTTTAGTTTGGTACAAAATGTCAAATATCTGAGTTGAAATTTTTCTTTCATAAACGTAAATATTTGTGAGCTCACCATTGTTTTACACCCTTGATTTTTTTCTTTGTATAACCTAAGAAAATCGTGAGGAATCCTAAGAATTTTAAATCAGGAAAATAAACAGTAACTTTCACTAGTCGGAAATAAGCACGCATAAGAAATTTTAAAAAGTCTGCTGCTTATAAGCTAAAAGCGTTTTACTTTTGCATGTTTATTTAACGATCTGATCACTAACTCATAAGTTGAATATGCTCCAACTCACTTCTGTCAATAGTTTTAGTTTACAGTCAATGGCCTTTTTCTGTACCTGCTTCATTTATATTTGCAGAAGTTAGTCTTCTTACTATTAGTTAGTTATTATTCTTATTATGTTAGTGCGAGTAGTCAGGCAGTCATTTTTTAGAGCATTAGTACGTAGAAAAGCAGAAATAAGAGTCCAATAGGAGCAGAAATAGTTTAAAAAACCTGAATGGGGATGGGGAATGACAATTGCAATGCTTTGATGTTTATATTTGTATTCTCAAACAACGTAGTCCATATAACTTCGTGCATAATAGATTGAGGCGGTGGTGTGTATAGATAGAAAGCAAGCTAAATAGTGATAGTGTTTAGAGAGATTGTGGTTCTACTTGTACCTGGTTCGTGGGTTAGTTTAAGACTAACTTGTGTTCCAAGTACATGCCACAAAGCTAGCTAGAAATAGTAATAGTAGCAATTGGAGAGTAGTAAAAGTAGTGGTAGTACTAGTCAGTGTGTCCTCAACAATTGTGTCTATTGGTAAGTCGAGCAATTAGAGGAGTAAACCTGAAGAGAACTCTAGAAAAGTAAAACCTAAAGAAATGTAATAGAAATAATAGAAAAGGCTCATGCTATTGATTTCCGATAATAAGTGAGTAGATTGTAGTCCAACTGACTCTCCATTTCACAAAACTTGAGGAAGTCCATGGGAGATAGAGAGATGTTAATATCTTTAGACTCTGTATTTTAATCTACCTTTGTACTTTTGGATGAATTCTATAAGAGAATGGATCAGCTAATATCCCTCCTGAGACCAACGTCTGCCTCTTGTCATGATACGTCTCTCGCTTTCCCCCATCCGCTTTCTCCATTAGAAATACAATACACACATACATCGTTATCTGTATACCTAGCCATATCGTCTTTGTCTCTCTTCTTCTGACTGCTCTAAGACGTTTAAGTAAACCTTAACAACAGGACATTCAGGTTTCAACCTTAACTTCAACTTATCTCAAGACACTGAAGATGAACGCCTATCCTTTTCAATTCCACTGTATATTCATGTCTGTGTAACCGAACATTTTGCATTGGAATTGAGACAATGTGTGGTCTTGGAATGACAAAGACGATCAACTAGAACTACAGATGACCACATTGGAGTGAATTTAGTGCTCCCTTGACTCTATCTTACAACAATTAGTGAAGCATTCACCTCCTCCTTGCAACTTTTTATTTCCTTCTGTCACATACAGAACATCACTATCACTTAAGATCCCAATTTACAATGCAATCGTATGGCATCATTCCCCCATTTTTTTCTGTTTTACCTCAATAATCGAAATTCTCTCAAACTATTTAAGAAATTCTTTAAATAGGCTTCTGTCACTGCTCTGCTATCATCAGCTGTAAGGTACTCGTAAAATGAAATAGATAAAATACAAATGGTGTGAATACAAATAGCTTAAATAGAGTTTCGAGTAAGAGATGTTTGTTCCAGGGATGAATTTTGAGTAAGCACAATATTGTTAGAAGTTTCTGTTAAAATTATCTCAGCAGGTATGATGCAACATAAACTATTGACACTTAAAAAAACGTCAAGATTTGCCCTTTCTCAAGTTTAGAACCCTATCACTTATAGGAAGCTAATCCCTGAAACAGATACACAACTCTACCCCTGAGTGAAGCAATCCTATTCCGTTTTTATTATAAGAATGAACTGTTAGAAATCGACTTGATGAATTAGAGTTTGGTTACATAAATTTCTTATGCTTCCATACTTTGTTCGGAAATAACTGGCATTCAAGGAAATTTCATAAATATTACCTGGGGAAGCTTTAAACTATTTAACATGTTTGTACGAAAATCACACATATTTATCGATACATAAAATGGTTTGAAGGGGGAGGGGACAAAGTGTTAATTTTTTTAACCTTTTTCGATTAATGTGCTATGGGGAGAGATTAAAAGTCACTCACTGGTTCGTAAGGATTCTAAACTAAAAGAAAACCTGAAAAACTTTGGACAAACTTCGCGTATTCAAATCAACATAAGAGTATTGAAAGAAAACTCATTTACAAACTTTGTTAATTTGTTTATTTTTTAACCTCTTACAATTATGGTGAATATATTTGGTATGTAAACACAGACAGAGTTTGAGTGTTGTCAAACCCAATGATTACTTTAATCATTAGTAGTGCTAAAGTATTTCATCATAAACTTTTAAAATGTAAGGAAAACAAACCAAGATTACATATTTATCATTTGAGTTGAGTTCCTTTAGCGGAAAATTGTTATTTTGTACACTCGTAAGCTGCTATAGCGTTAATTCGTAACTCGTAAGTAAGCTTGCTGTTCGTAAACAAGTACATAGTGTAAGAAAGACAATAATATTTGCATACGCTTTTATTCCTTAGATTTAATGTATTATGGTTCTAGACAAGACTTTAGAACCATGAAATGAATATCTGTGTGAAATATATGTATTCATCATTTTTGGTATAGACTTTTAGGTGTCGCTTGTAGAAATCAAGTTAGAATCTACGCATCTTATCATGTAATAAATAATTGACCAAAAGCAAAGCTCTTATTGTAACAGATTGGATTAAGTAATTTACTGCGTTGCCTTTGACCCCAGACTAATAAAATTCACCAATACCTTTAACTCGAACCAAAGACCTTTTAAAATAAATCGGTACATCGGTAGTCAATTAACAAGAGTACTATCACTATCAAGACATCAATATAATAACATGTCTAATATTGGATGCGGTATTACACTGTGAACATTACGGGGTTGGTGGGACTCAGGTCATAGTCATATGGGTAAGCGAACAAGGAGTATTATAAGCATACTTACCCCAAAAACCTTCTCGACTTTTACTTAGAAGAGTATTAATCTAAAAGTAAGTAGATTTCTTTTGACCAAGTGCCTGTATAGCACGTTTTCTCTCAGAAATCTTACCTTTTTCCCATGGCTTTTAATGATTATTATTTGTCTCAGAATAGGGTAGTGGAGGCCAGAAAATAACATTCGAAAAACCTTGGAATGATTGCTCTAAATTCATTTGGAAATTAAAAGCAGTTTTTCTCTTGTATAAAGAAAAACAAGAGAGAGAAGGATAATATGAATTATTATGTATTGAAATAGCTGGTAATGTTTATGTAGATACCTATAATTTATCCCCTCTTCTATTACTTTTGGATTTTATAGTACACGTTTGTCAAATTGATGATTTTCTACCTTCGTGTAAGGTTCAGGTAGGGATGTGAGTGAGTGAGGTAATGTAAAGTAATAACAATAGGGCAGCGTTAGAATATTGACAATGATGGTAGTGGGAACTGTAGACGGGAAATTCTTGGCTATTACATTACATTAGATAGAACACAAAAGAGTAAAAAAGGTTTACCTCTGGTTCTTGGCGTTATTTCTTGGGAAAGTGAGACCCTGCGCAAAAACCGGGGAATCTCCGAAAGCGTATAAAGGTGCGGACTTAGTTCTCTTTCTCAGTCTCAGCCGGACAGAGATAAGCGCATAATCATAGTAGTTCGGTCAAAATTCGTGGTTGTACACTCTCTTCATGCACCGCTCATACCTGTACTTTCTACACGACTATTATCATCACAGTTCTCAGATAAAAACCCTAGAACTATTCCAATACAAAATAGAAATACAAACTAAATTAGGTCTAAGGAAACTCTGAAGGACGTATCATTTCTTCCGAGAGCTTTCGAACTAGAAACAAATAGGACAAAAAGAACTTAAATACTAAGAGAGTATGAAATAACCCCAAATACAAACTACAGAAACTCGAACTTTTCATAAAATACTCAATACATCCCAATTTAAAAAAACAAAGAAAGCATTCTCTCTAAAATCATACAACCTGAAGCAAGTAATATTCTTTGAATGCAAAAAAAACTATTTGATACTAACTTTCCAAATAATATTACGACAGCCACAATTATCAACATTTTTGGCAAAAAGTTAAACATAGGTAGAGTAATGAGAGACTTCATTAAAACTGACAACTTTTTCCAATCACAAAGATACACAATAAACTTTAACAAAAGCACCGTACCGCATCATCCATATTGTGCAATATTCAACTAGAATTTTGTCAATTAAACAACGAAACAAATATATTATTACATGATAGACTAAAATTGTTACTTGCTACAAGAACAACTACTCACAGAACTTAACTAACTACACACTGTCCAAAATCTGGATCTCTTCTACGTCACTGAAGAAGAAGCAGACCCAAGGGAAATAAGCTTACTCAATCAACCATGCCTGTGAGCAAAACCAGTTGAAATGAGACAACAGATTAGAGGCATTAATAAGAACTCAAGTAGCTGAACTATAAATACAACACTCGCCGGTTAGCCATCATAATAAGAAAGTGTAAAAAAGCGAAACGAAATATTATTCATATATATTATAGAACTTTCTTCCAGCTCTGGCACTGGCAGTCTTGAATGACTTTTTCAAGTTTAATTCTATAATGATTAACTATAAAAATATATATAATAATACCTTCATAAATATCTAAAAGTAATAGCTAACTATTCAATTACTCAGATTGCATGTACTCTGGCAATATTCTTAAATAACTAATTCTTTATGTTAGATTAACCCAATAATTAAAAGCTAAGCAAATGTTTGGGGTGAAAAAGAGCCAGAGTTGAGCTGTTGTATTTCAGAACAAAGAGAAATCGTGAGAGAGTGATTCAAGCCAGAATTCAAGTAAAAGAGGGTAGAGACACACACTGGACAGGGAGACGGTGAAAGTGAAAGCTCTAAGTACTGTAAGTTGGGCTTGGGGGAAAAGAGTTACACCTTTACACGAATCCAGTCAGTATGAAAGTAACTACAGAAATATGTGAAACTAGAAAAGAGAAGAAAATGACAATTTGTGGGGAATAAATCTGGGGTAAATCCTTCTCTGCAATAGAACAAGGAAAAGTAAACTCCTTCAAACTGAAGCGTCCAACACCTTTGGTTTGCTTTCTCTGTCCTCTTCATTCTGACCAAATAGTCACAACGGTAGACAAAAAAAGTAAGAAAAAGCACGAGACAATATATTATTATTGTTAAACGAGGGATAGAGAGAGAGAAAGTGGACTTACAGAGAAGAACTTCTGTCTTGTCTTAAAAAGTCCATATGCAGCCACCCCATTGATTTCATCTTGACCGGCGTGTCAAGCCATCCTGTAATTATTTGGTAGTTACTCAAAAACTACCTGCCCTTCATTGCATGGTAAGTCTACTTTAATTTTCTTACTTTCATTTCTTTCTTTCCTTCGATTGATAACTTAGGTAGTTTTCTTTTCTCTTTCTCGTCGATGTCGTCATGTCATGTCACCTGCCTTGTCTACTCTCTATGTGCTTACATTTTTCTTCTTGGCTATGTATAATATGCGTGTGTGTGTGTGTGTATGCGAAATAAACTTGAAAAGAGGGTGTGTATTATGCACGTAATAGCATTTTCTTTGTAAAAGCTTCTTTCTAAAAGAAGAAAGAAGGTACGAGAATTGTGTAGCTGTCTTAGGTTGGAGTAAAATAGGTTTTAGACAGCTTGTACTACTACTATTTCTGTTACAAATGTTATTTGGACATGTACACAGACATTAAAGATTTGGGACAGGGGAAAGTAAGAATTTTGTGGCTTGGCTTGTCCTGTCCAACCAGTCTATATATGCAACTATCCCACGGACCGTCTAGATTCTTCCAGAGAATGCTTGGATGAAACACTATGACCTTCTTGGATCATAGATAAAACACGATGGGGTGTCCTACTCAATCTACTACTACGGCATATTGCGCTTGAGTAACTGCCTCATTCGGTAGGAAATCTGAGCTTGATGGCTACATTTTTCGCACGAGTTGTCCCTCAAACAACCAATAATGCAAGAAAAGACATAAAAAAATCCTTTGTTTTCTTAAAGAACATGAGGAAATTTTAGTACATGCAATGCAATAGGATTTGTATCATATAGAAGGAAAGTACTTAGTGTACCATTAGGTTACCCTTTTTCTAACACGGATCACGTTCCCCCATAAAAGCGTGATGAAAGAATGTGTTAGTTCTTTTCTCTTTTTCTGTACTACTAAAGTTCTTACTTGTCTTAATTTATTCTAGCATTTCTAATTCACTCAGTCCCGAGTGAAAACCCTTATACTTCCCTTGGTCTCACCCTTTTTTTAGTAGTTGATGGAACAAGTAAAACTTATTAGCTGCAAATAAGGGAAAGGCAGAATAAGAAATTTGATTATTTTCTTACTCTTCAAACTGAAAACCATACAGTTGCTACGAAATGTGATAAGTCAAGTACATACGGTTGGGTGGGAAAGCTGGCACCTTAAATTTACTCAGGGCTCATTGAAACCTTCGCCCTTATCCCAAGTGATAATATTTTCCGGGTCAGATATTGTGATTCCATGTTGCAAAAGATTTACGCAAGCTATTCCACAAAAATAAGGGCAACTTCAGACAGTTTTATGGAATAACGGCATGAGACGTGCAGACTGAAAACTCTCATAGAGAATACTAGTCCAAAAAATAAAGGGCTAAACAAAAGTATACGGTGAAAGTTTTTTTTTATGCTTTTTCATGCCATTTCTCTTATAAACGCACTAGGTGCTCGTCCTAACTTTTCCCACAGGCTGAATGAACAACCAAGCAGAACAATATGATGGGATACGAGGGAGTGAAGGATTGCTTTGTACTCAGAATGCTATTGAGTTTTCATTCTTATTGCTACACCTTCCTAGAAAATATTTCTACATGTATTTGTCCTATAAATGAAGCAAGTCGGTTGTAGTTTGTATACTTATTTAATCCAACTGTCTGATGAAAGGTGGCAAAAACTTTCCTCAGTATGCCGTTTTATCCATGTACGTGATTCTTTGAAATAGGAAAATAGGAATACGATTCATGTTTTGCAATATTATGTGGTAGTAGTAGAAAAAGAACTAGAAATCTGAACAAGGTTACAAGGAGAAGATAGGAAAATATCC
Organism: Isotoma viridis; assembly: GCA_034696425.1. Taxonomy (NCBI): domain Eukaryota; kingdom Metazoa; phylum Arthropoda; class Collembola; order Entomobryomorpha; family Isotomidae; genus Isotoma; species Isotoma viridis. The sequence goes on along the minus strand of JAQGAA010000898.1, from coordinate 2,278 downwards.
ATCCCAACAGCCGTAAATATCAGTCGTGGTACAACAAATGGAAAACATTCTGTTACAGATGGACAAGTAGAACATTTGCAGCACACACATACAGAGCAGAGGTAGCTGTTTAGATTGCTTGGTTTTCCTAGTCCTTTTGACTTTAGAACTGCGATAAAGTATCTGTTCTAGGTAAAATCGTTTAAACCACCATAGTCGTAATGTAAGAATTCCTTTGATTCTTTTTTTTCTTGGAATAAAAGGATGGTTGGAATATAGAGCCATCAAAATAGTTTAAGATACTTTTTTCGACATCCCTTTTGTCAAAAAACGGAGTAGAAAATATAATGCGATGAAAATGTAATGGAAGATGGATTTTGGATACATGAGATGTTTACGATGTGCACTTACTTTAACTAGACATCTTCTTATACTTATGCAAAAAATAAGCAGTTAGTGAGTCTTCTTTTGTTAGTTTAGAATTGTATAAGTACCTCTTTTGTACTATGGTTATAGATGCAAAGAAGAAAGGAAATAAATAAACTTTTAGGTATATCACATGAGCATTTAAAGTTGGAAACATCAGCATTAGATCACACTACCACCACCACAAGTATAAGGTTAAAACCTAACGATTTATGTTTGTGTGTGTGTGTGTATGTGTGAGCAATGGTGGATTTATCCTGTGGTGAAAAAGGAATCAAGTAAAACTGAAATGATCCTCATAGTCATAATAACTAGTCAGAGGTTAAAAGAGAAAGTAGAGAAAGCATGAGAATATGGCACACTGTGGTAATCGCAAGTGTAACGGTGTGGTTGTATGAGTGCCAATATGGTGGTTGACTCGTGTTTGTTCATTACTCGACCGGCAGTAAGTGTAGTTTCCTCATATTGCTTTGCTTGAATCAGATCTTCAGATCATTAAAGAAAGTACAACAACAATGGGTCTGGTAAGGGAAATTAGAACTCCACAGAACTTAAAGGCCCCTAGTCTCCGTTTAGTTTTCTCCCTTTTTATTTTTACAAGTCTGGCTATATGATACTCGTTTTCTTGTCAGTGTGTTTCTAAGTACCCATTTACTCTTCTCCTTACTCTTCTTTCATTTCTTGTCTGACTTTAATTTCAAATACATCAAGAATATCCCCTTAAAACATCAATTAGAAAGACTCCTGATTTTGTTTTAATAAATAACCCTTGACCTCTTGCATGGTGAGGTGGAGATTTGGAAGAAAAGAAAAACCTAGAAAAAAATTGCTGGTTTTTTTTACAAATTTGGCGGAGAAGTTTTTAGTAATTGATGTGCATCATTGTAAAAATAAAGTTTTTTAACATAGTTTTTTGCATCTTGTAGCACAAAAGCTTTTCACCGTATAGTCTAAAATGTTGAAATCTTAAAAATCTTAATTGTTTTCAATTATTCATAAAAATGTTTAGATTTAGGGTTAATTGAAATCAACGTAACAAGTGTTTACATTATTATTTTACGCCCAAAACTCTAAATTGAACAGAGGCACCTGAGATAGGAATACGTTGACTCCTTCAGCAGTTCCCCTGAGGATCATAAATAACACACATTTAGGTCTGAAAGCAATGTTCCTATTTTAGTTTGGAGACAATTTTTTTTAAATATAAAGAGGTTCGTCTTTTATGAACAAGGAAATATCAGACGAAATATCAGACAAAAAATAATCTTACATTTTTCCTCGTAGAAAAAAATTTATTAAGCAAATTTCCTACAAAATTTGATGGATAGATAGTATTGTGACCAACTGACTTTATTGTCATTCTCAGGAGAAATCTCATTTCCCAATTTATGCCTGTAGAAACTCTTCACGGTAGAATGGTACGAGAATCTATCTTTTAATCCATCTCATACAATACGTAAAGATTAAGTTAACCCTTTGCAATCCGCACCCCATGTGGGTGCTGGGACGACTAATAATACTACTATTTGGTCAATGAAGAAAGAACTCGTTCGTATCCCTGAACTCTTTAATTCCTCGCTCTCTTTTGTACTCTATCTGTATGATCCTTCATCGTATACTCAATCTTGCCAAGCTGTAGCTGTCTTATCAGAACTAGCCAACCAAATAAGAAAAGCCAGTTTCACAATTGCCCATTGGATTTACTTCTTTTATTCCGAAAATTAAACTTTTGACCTTCAATCCTGACTTGTTTTCCCATCATTTTCCCCTTAAGCCCTCATTCTTTTCTAGAAAATCTTGGAGAACCAAACAAAATAAGAAAATACCATTATATAAACATCTTATTGTTGTTAGGTAGCTTAAGCGGTCAATA
>JAQGAA010000897.1:0-18515 GCA_034696425.1 Isotoma viridis | reverse complement strand
AGTATACTTCGGTAAAATTAACAAATTCTTAAATTTTTATTTGATGTACTTATTGCTATAATATACTTGTGTACTAACTCAAAGTAATTTTGCTCTTTACAGAGACAGAATTCGCCATTTAGTCAATGGATATCTGAACACCCCCGATAAAATGGCGAATGAGACCCATTTACATTATGCCTGCAAATTTTTGTGTGTTGATTCTGTTGAAGTCCTTGTCAGTCACCCTTGGTGCAAGATAGATCTTCTAAATGTAGCATATGCGACTCCAGCTGCTGTAAGTTTCTTTAATTACATAAATTACATTTGGTAATCTAAACATCAGGAAACTAAACTAGAAACGCATTCTTTTGACACACTTATAATCTTTACTATGACTTGTATTACAGATTATTGGCTCCAGAGTTGACATGAAGTCCACACTAAATAAGGAAAAGAAAGAAAAAATTGAAAAATTATTGGAAGAGCGCTATGTCGTTCCGATTTGGAGGGATCCTTTGGGTGTAATACAGCCTATTGTCGGAGAAGTAGCTTCAATTTTAGATCTTGGGGATCGACTCCCTCATCAGTTTTTAAAATACATTACTAAACTTGACGTAACTAGCCGATTCATTCATCTATATTACTTACGAAATAAATTAATGAATGTAGGTTAATGATAGGCATATGTTCATATTAATATAAAACACATTATAGATTCCATCACTCGGTCCTTGTGTACAATCTGCATACCCTCCTGAAAAACATACTAAAGGAAAAAGAGGTGTGTTTGAAGATGTAGTTCGTTGGGAAGTTAAAGCAATTGCTGGACCGGCAACTAAAGATAGAGCTGTTGAGTTGTTCGGTGGTTTAAAATTAACATGTGGCAGGGGATATCAGGTATCAGGAAGTCCAGCACCAACTAAACCCCCTCTGCTCTTTGATCGCAACGATGTTCCTGTTTTCCCAGAAAGTCGATTTGCTTATAACTCTCCCAGTCCTCCACACACACCGCCAAGAACTACGGAAGTTACACCCCCCTCCAGTCCGTTTCAGTATTCTCCAATGGTGCAACGTTACTTAACAATTAGTTCACCCGTTTCGCCAGGTCCACGTGATATTATGATTCGACGACAAGACCCTGAAAAAGGCCTTGAAAGGATTGCACGCAAGTTTGCAATACAGCTAAATATTCCGTGGATGGAGAGTTGGAGTTTTATGAATTTTTTTGGTGAGATCTCGTCTGAGGCTGGACTACGTAAATTTGAAGCCTACTTGGAAAAAGTTGAGGAAGCAGAACGGGTAGGTTTCGATTTATTTAAATGGACAATTTTTTATGAATGTTTGTATATGTCTTATGTTTGTATTTCTTGCTTCTTACCTTAACTGTCATTTCATTTTACTTATAATAGGTGAAAGCTGGAACCAAGTCAGTAACACGCTCTAACGAGCACAGTTCAGATGCTGAGAAGGATGGTAAAAATGGTAAAATTCTCGGTAACATTTCCGGTATGAATTCATTGGAGGGTTCTAGTAATATAAGCCGTCCCTGTGGTGATAGTAGCTTGGATGAAATTATAAATCGTAAGCTGATGTGTTGTTTTTGTTGGGTAATAACCCGAATATTTTAAGCTGAAGCAAAGAGATGCGTGGTAAGAAATCAAACCACAAATGCTTACAAATGCTGAAATCATTTAAAAGCTTTTCTGGAATCTGGCACGCTTCCTCTCGCTTGAGCTTTTGTTTTAATCGAATAATCGAAAGATGCTATTTCTGATTTTATATTATTAATCATTAAGCTATTCTATTCTTTCTATTCTGTTCTATATATTCTATTCATTTGTATCATGTTTTTTATCACAAACACGGATGCTTTTTATAAAAGATTAAAATTATCACAATTTAAAATGAAATTGATCACAACTAACTGATTGTGCGTATAATTATAGTGGAAATTAAGGTTTTCTATATTTTTTGTATTTGTACATTTTTTGCTAAGGGCAAATTGTGGATTAAAACTGAATCTTAAGCTTTCATGTTTCAACATGCTTTAATGTACTCTGATAAAGTTTATACAGCTTGATTATTCCCATTCCGTTTCAAAGTACATTCTTTTCGTTGGACATTAACATTTTAAATTGTGTTAAATATAATTCTTGACATTTTGATCTTTTTTGTGGCAAATTTGATCCAATATTGTGTCGCCATAATCTCATGCCATTCGTTTTTCAATGTTTGTGTCTATACTATATCATATCCTAACGCAAGAACTAACTTACTAATTATTATTAATTGCTATCCATTATCATATTGTGTAGGGCTGAATGATATTCAACTGAATGATTCTGGTTATCCAACCCCAAGACGAATTTCGAATTGTTATAATAACGACTGCAAGATTCCAGGGCGATATTGCACTTGCAATGGAGTTGCACCATGCCTTTATTTTGGAGGGGTAGTAAACACTAATCCAGACTCAAGTTCAGATGACGGTTCATTACGCAGCGCTCCAAGTTATGAGTCAGAAGGGTTTGTAGTGAATGAATCCGGGGAGAATAATGTCATTTATCCATCTATCAAACCTGTCGACTTGACTGAAACTAGGAAGGAGAATTCTAGTGCTGTTACAATGAATATTGTTAGACTAGATAGTGAGCGCCGAGAAGCGAAATCCCTGAACTCAACAGTGTCATCTTCTCCGGGCAACCATGATTTACTGGGTTTAAGCCAGAGTTCATTCTCAAGTGAAGCCGGTGTAGTTACTGATTATCCTATGACTGATGATGAAGACAAAGAGTCGGAAGTGTGGTTGAGTGCAGAATCTTCTCCTCAAACAAGTCTTGAGTACATCGAATGTAACGGGGTGCCAATTTTTGTCAACGGGTAAGTTTATAGAATAATATGGAAAAGATCGAAAAGTTTCAATTGTGAGTATATGAGTTTAATTATGCCATTTTGAACATTTGAATTTGTAGGCAAAAGCCTTCCAAACATGACTGGCAAATTTTCGCTGTATTTAAAGAAACTGTACAGGAGTTCTCTTGTTCCGAGTACCCTTTAGCATTTCAGTGGCTCAATACAATGAAAACATTAGGTGAAAAAGAGCACAGGTATGGCTAAAATGTTACTATTATTTTATTTTTCTGTTATCATATTCTGTTTACATTAATGACCCTCTTGCAACTTCAAAATATACCGATTACTTTTCTTATTTAGGTTCTGTGACTCAGCGGCCATTGCTCATGGTAGACGGAATATTCGACTGAGGGATCTTCCAAGCTTTTCATCAACTCCAAAACGTCTGGATATGTCGAATAGCAGTTAAAGTAAAAAGTAAATCATTGTTTAATGCCATAGTCAGCTCAAAATTTTAGTCACTTGAAAGATTCAATAATAATTGTTTTAAAATTATTCATACTCTTGTGTCAATGGTATTACTTTTGAACTCTGGATTGCATTTAGATATTATTAGTATAGGTTTTCAGTGATTACCACTTTCATCGGGATAATGTAAACTTTCAATTTGCCTTTATGTGTGATAGTTAATCGATTAGTACTGGAAGCAAAACTAATGAAGTTCTATCAGAAGTCTGTCAGTAACTACTATAGCTAATGTCATTCAATTATTGCTATATGTCTTCATACAGTGTCTTATTTGTTAATTCTATTAGCATTTGAGAATTTTAATTACATTGTAAATGCTATAATATAAGAGATCAATTAAGTGATTTGGAAAACAGTATTGTTTGAGAATACAAGTGATGATATAACAAACTTTTACAAGTGCTTTAGGTGCTATTTAGCTAATTGTAACTTTGCCTTAAACGTTGACTTGTGTCAAATTATGTGAGCCTTCCATATGAAAGATTTTCCCGAAAAAAGACAGTTACGATAACCCTTGTTATTAACCAAGGGAAGAAAAATTATAATACATGATACCTTAACGCAAGCAATCTTACAACTCAAAACCGAAGACTGATTAGGCAGCTATATACATAATATACAAATTTATAATATATAATTATTAACTGAAACGAAATTAATATGACATAAATATATAGCAATTCTGTTTGTTAATCGGTATTTGTTTCAAAACTTAATCGTTAAGAGTTAATTTAGTTTTAGCGACAGTAAGAAGCATATCGCATTGTTTTATACATTTGTAACCCATTATTCTATGATAAATTTATTGTTAATAAAAATCAGTAAAATAAGTTTATATATGTATTGCATCCTGGACACTAAATTAATAACTTCCGTCTCTCAAACCAACAAACATTCGTTTCTAGTATGTAGCATTTGACACTTGTTCTAATCTAAATATACTCACTGAAATGCCGTCATCCTGTCAATGTCATTAGCATGTATTCACCTTTATCTAAAATGAAGTCACTTATATGAAATCCTGTTTGTTGAAGAAAATTGAGCTTATTATGTTGAAGACATAATGTAATCTGAATAATGTTGTTACCTATCAGCCTATCATCCACAAATACAACTAGAATCTCCCTTTCATTCCCCAAGTAGTTGGTTTAAAAACGTGACTTAAATCATACATGGCACATGTGTTGCCTATTGAAAATAGGTTCTTGTGTTCAATTAGCTCAAGTCTAACAACCTTTCGAACTACTCATAATATTGCTTAAGTTTGTGATAGGTAAACAGTTGTATTGTCCCAGCCCTGATATAATAGCCTCTTTGAAAATTCAAGGAGGTATTTGTCCTGTCTCGTCAAAAAACTATCTTAATCGGAATCAACAGACACAGAAGCCATTCATTCCTGTTCTCGTATTACTTTACATTATTAGCAAAAACCCGTGTGGGCATCATTTTCTCAATTTTCACTTGCCGAACTTAAATAAAGTTCAATCCATTGCTATTTTGCTATATAGCGCACAAGTAGTTTTAGCATATTTGAGGACAATCGCTTACTTGTGCCCGTGTCCACAAATTTTTCTGTTATTTACATGCAAATCCAAAATCCAATTATACCTACTGATAGGTATGGAGCAGACAAAGTTCGCGTATATATTCCGGACTATGTATGCAATACACTCACGTTTTGCTCACCTGCAGATTGCTCCTAGGAGAAAAACAAGGTTCAAGTCCAAATTTGGAACATTTCGATAAAGGAGAAGGAAACATGACGAAAGAAAGTGTTACACCCTGTTATAAATAAATGCCTTGTGTATAATGCTCAGCCGATGCTATGTTGTACTTGAATTTGATACGAATCATTAGATTACGCAAGGTTATTTAGGAGACTTATTTTACACATTTTGAGATCGATTGACTACAAATTCGGGCTGAGCTAAAGCTCAAATAAGCTATTACAAAAATCCTTCTTTTAAATGTGATAGGCTAATTGTAGAACTCTGATCTGGAAATTTTTACCAATTTAATTTCGCACATTTAAGCGTTATTTTGGCTTTGCAAGCTGACTAAAACTTCCAAGAGCTTATAAACCTATGCCATTTGACCTTCGTAGGCTATTTTTAACTGTCACGCCTGACAGTAAATTGTAATGAAATCGGTATTACATGTTACATAAGATAACTACTTATACTCTACATTACCTAGAATCATGAAATGCTTTTGAGAAGTTCTTTTTGCACAAACATTTTAAACACATTTCTCTGAAATACGTGCTTAATAAAAACGTGTTGAGAGTTTATGGAGAAATGCCCAGTAGGCAATAGGAAGTCTCGTTGAAAGGTTGTGACAATGAGAAAAATACATGCAATACAATAAATTAGAACAAACACAATTTTCATACTAGCTCTACGTCCAAGTACCACCTACTACGCATTTACAGATAGTTTAATGAAATATTAAATTTAAGTGGAAAATCTTGAGAATCTGTATCGAAAGCAGAATGAACCCTAGCCTATTGCACTATAGGGAGTCAAAGAGTTCTAAGAGTGAGTCAGGCCCCACATCATGTCATGTCAGGTAATAATTCGAATGAAATTGAAATAAATCTCTTTTCTTTTATTAAAGGATGTACCTAATTAATGATATACTCTTATGAGATCTTATTTCCTCGGATTTTTTTAAAAGTGTAATAAAATTAAAGACCGAGTTTTCTCGTTGAGTTTTTCACCTACTCATTCCATTGAATAACAAAACAGAGATGTTTTTCCTCCAGAGATAATATTCATCATATGGAAAATAACTTGGTTCAAAATTTTGTTCGGTTCCGGCTTGGGATAGCATCAACGGAAGTATGGTATTTAGTGTCTAAATCAAAGATTCGGTAAACAAGTATTTGTTACATGCAAAATGCAATTTAATAACAGGAAATAGAAGGCTGAAAGATACACGTGGTTCTATAATAAAAAATTAAATTTGCAGGCATACCACAACAATCCGTATTTAACCTCATGTCATGCCATAAACCTACTGCCTTATAAGTTTTATACGAATACTATTATGCAATTTTATTTATAATTTTAAACACTCTTGAAACTTAAGGTTAATGCCAGATGCCTTTTTCGTCAGTGTGAAAAGACAAAATGAATTTTCATTATACAAAAGTAATTGACTTTGACAATAGTGATGTGCTGAAAATATTAAAATGAAATTGCAGCCTGTCTCATTCAACTGTGGTGAAAATAATTAAAAATGGTATTGAAATGAAATTGACAGAAGTAAAACAGAATAATAAAACTTAGAATAAAAAGCTATATTATTACTCAGCTATCATATTTTAATCATAAATCCTAAACATAATAGCATAATACAATATTACGTCACAGGTAACACACAATATGCAATTTTATTCTAAAGAAGTTTAATAGAACATTCAACCATTCGTGTCATGTTTATGTCAAATATGTGGCTTGTCATGTCTTTCAGTTTACCAGGTGCTAGGATCAGGTCAAAAAGATAACGAGAGAGAGAGAGAAGGAATAATGGTAGGTTATCTATCTGCTAACATATTTATTAAGATGCTGTGTTAGTATAAACGAGCCATGAGGAATTCTTATGAGTATAATGAAGTTTTTAGTGGAATACAAATTAACGCTCTTTGTTAAATACATTGTATTATGAAGGAATGGGTCAATTATAAATTATGTGGAATGTTTACATTTCTGCTGAAGTTTTAGCGTTCTGAATAAAAAAAAACTTAGACTTAAATTGAGCTCTAAGGGGTTTCAAGTGGGCTTGGGAAGTGTAAACTGGAAGTCAAAGGTCAGTACCATGCCATAAGCAACAAAGCGTCAGAAACTGAACTTACTTCTTTCTTAAGCATTTTATGATTCAAAATATCCTAAAAAAAAGTCTAAGAAAAAATTAAGCCCATAATTTATATAAACTTCTTTAATAATTATAAAAAACTTCAATCGCTCCTTACATATCATTTATCATCATTGACAACTAACCATATGCCATTGGAATCACCTTCTACTTTTAATATTACCAAGAAAAAAATAAAATGCAGAGCACAGCTTAATAATTATTATCTCTCTACATTACTAAAATTTAGATTGACTATGACTACTCACTAATAGTATAAAGGACAGAGATGATAAAACGAATAGAAATGATATAACTTTATCACATTTAATAATAAAAAACATTTCCATATCTATAATATTATAAGACTCCTTCAGTCAGAATTTGCTTGACATTGAATCTATACTACTACGAAATGAGTCAACTCAAGACTATTTTTTCGCAACTGTTGGCCCAACACTGATTTGAGCTGATTGAGAGTATGTAACAAATAATAACACACCTTTCTTAGATTGAACAAAATAGCGTTTATAAACCATATTACGCCTTGAGAGGCTTTTTCTCAATCAGTATCAACGTAATATGTTACCCCTATGCAGTAGTACAACTACCACTAACCACCACTACTACTACCGGTACTTTTGTTGACCTTTTATGGACGTGAGGTTGACCCTGGGATATTATATTATTATGACGAGAGTTTTTTTAACATTGCAAAAGAGTGCTATAAGAATATTATTTCTATATCTTTTTCAGCTGCGTAAGTTTCACTAGGTTGTAACTTTACTACTACTGCTGATACAGCAAGTGTAAACCACTAGACATAACATACACATCATATCGTCGAATATCTAGTGTTGATAAAATATATAGTGTAATCTGAATATTATTTATGTAGTGCTGAGATTGAGATATGAACAAAGTAATAATAATAATGATAAATAATGCGGAGCAAAAACAGAAAAGGGAGTAATTACAATTCCTACTAGTTCTCTATACCACCAAGCAAATAATTTGTTCCTTATTTCCTCTTTGGTTATTTGAATAAAAAATTATTATTATGCTATAAGAAAACTGAATTAATTTTTTAAGCACCTGCTTTTTACATAGTAACTATCCTGTGAGAAAAAGGTATGAATTGTTATTAGTATGGTAATAATACGAAACTAATTACACTCTTCCGTTTTGATTTGATCATGAATTGATTACTGCAATAATCTGCAATAATAGTAATAAGTTCCTTTAACTTAATTCTAATAAAATGGAATTGATTTGAATGTCAATATACCTTTATGTATTTTATATTGACATTGTAAAGGGTGTTTTATAGCTTGGTAAGAGATTCATTGGGATTTTATTACTTTTTGTGTAATAACTTATATGTGGTTGTATTTTGGAGTGTCATTTATTTATTACGAGATTCTTTATCTTAATCAAGAATAATGCTTGAACAATTTTCGTAATAAAATTTAATGTTTTTGATGATGATGATGATGAAATCTTTGGTAAGTATGACTGGAAGATTAGCTTTATTTCTAAGGCAAGGATGCACTTATAACATAAATGCATCCTTGAATTACTGTAAGTTATGACTAAGTCTTAAATACTGCTTTTCAGGAAGTCTCTTTCTTGTTTTTTGTCTCAGTCTTTATCAACAATGATTGACTGAGTGAGTAGTGACTCTAGATTACTCATAGATGACAAGATTAATATGTTAGTAGTAGTGCATTTTACTTTGATTTTATCAAATCCATTACGTATAAAAAAGCAATTCCTAAAACTTAATTTAATTCTTATATTTAAATTTAAGAATTAACATTATTTCAGGCGATAATAGCAAATCACTCAAAGCACATGGTAAGATCATATAAACGAATGAGTTTTTCTTTTAAATTGTTTTACTGGCTATTATAATTCCAATTTCATTCCAATATAATTACAACATTATGCTTAATGCTCACTAAACTACATTATAGTAATTCTAATTGTAATTCATCGCGGAAGTAATGTTTTCCACCAACTCAAATAAAGCTATCACAGAAGTACCTACTGAAGCAATTCTATTTTTTGTTCTCTGGTCTCTGGTATAATACAGCTTGGCAGTAGTATTAGTAAAATAATAGTACCTACCAATAGTCGCAGTAGTAGTGCCAATGAATCTTATTCACACCAAGAATCACTCAAGCATAATTTAAAAAGCAATGCATGCAATACAAAGCCATCATGACATGACGTCTTCGAACAAACTATATTCTTATTAGCATTAGCTAATATATAAAAAAACACTACTTACGCATAAGTTAGCAAACAAATGTGGACAAAAATCGGCATGGTAAAAGTGTAATAGTAAAAAACTTTACAACTTAAAAGCTGCATACATTAAATTGGCTTTTAAATAACCAAATACAAACCAGGAAAGGAATAATTCACGTGCAATCTAAAAGAGTACGAAAGTAATAAAAGTAAACAGAGAATCTTAGTATTTGTCAACACTTACCTCCTTAATTTTTTTATTTGAAAACTAAAATTAGAATTGAAAACCAAAAGTGAAAATGAATTTGACCTTGACCTCTGCACTTGTATATATGAACATTTAAATAAATTACTTAATTACATGCAATGTCAAATCATTTAGTTGCACATTGAAATCATAATCATATTGCATTTGAACTTGATCTCCAGAGAGAGAGAGATGTATGAAATGAAAATGAATGCAATACAAAAAGAAAAATGACTCACACCCTCTTCTCTTTTCATATCTAACTAGATGAGACTCATTGTCATTGCCATTAGTAATTGAAAAAGCAATTAGTTTCACCTTATATCGACAATATTCATCATTCAAAATTCAGTCAGAATAATCTAACTTTTTGCTTTATCATATAAGGCTTTATCATTCCGTGTTGTAATCTTATATTCTACGTGGAAGAACAAACCAGAACAAACCAAAGAAACTTCCTTCTTCTTTGATCATCATCATCATCATCATCATCGTTAAATCATCATCTTCACCATTGATAATCACTACCACCAATACCACCGACTACTACAAGCTATTAGCACAATAATCTCATTCATATGACATATTTCAAGTATATTAGCGGAACAAGTATTTATTTCATAAGCAAAATTTAATACTGAATCTTATCCCAGAGCAGCGGTGTTTCTCTCTATCTTGTTATTTCATGCACAATTTAATATTAAAAACGGAACAGACAGTCGCAGAGATTATGATTATTAACACGATAATGATTCTTTTATAATTTTGTATTATGTGTACCTATTGTTTTTTCTTGTTATTGACAATGAATCAGTTCATTTGTATTCCGTACACTGTGTGTAAATAACTTGAGATTACAAGAAGGTAAATACATTTTAGGAATACTACTGCATATTTTATTCATTATTATCTTATTATCATCATTGTTGTTGCGGGGTGTATGCACATTTCAGGCGTATGCATAATAATAAAGAACTATATGAATTTTTATATAATGTAATGTATTTATATTATGCTAATATTTATTAACTAAGCTGATGATGATAATATCGGATAAAAACGCATGATTGAAGGGAAATTCTTCACCTTGTAGGTTATATCCTTGTGAACATATTTAGTTTCTCCAGACGTATTTTATTTGAAGTTACGCATATGGTTTACTACTACTGCTGCTAACTTGGTAAAGGTTAACGGATTGGGTTGGATGGATGCTCGTGGAAGTAATTACATTTTTGATAAAGGGTTACTACTGAATGTGATTAGGTTTGAGATGATACATTAATAATGACTTGGAGTGCTTAGAATATAAAATCGTTTTTTTTCTTTTTGAATCCAATTTCTTTATTTCATTCTTCCGCACATGTTAATATGTATTATGTGTGAATGAATTATACTACTGTTCAGTAGACTGACAAAATACATTTTTTGTGTTTAATTGTTTATGTTTGGAAATAGGTGATGGACGGTATTGTAGGTTATGGGGTGCACATTAAAATTTTGATTGTGAGAATAAGTAGTAACAAATTGAAAAAAACATTTTCATATAAAATTTCTTTTTACTAAGGGGTCAAGCGTACAACAGCTTTAATAAAAAAATTTGTTCATCGATTTTTAAAGGATTTTGCGTAGGTGCAAGTGGTTTACCAATTCTATAGAACTCCAATTTCGGATATTGTTTTCCCTACTGCCTTAAGATATTGATAACTATTTAAATCCAGATTTATGATAAACAGAGTTGGAGAAAAATGAATTGAAAAGTTTCAAATTATTAGGACATGATATATCCCCATTCATACAAAACGTAAAGAACACACTTGAGTCAAAGCTTTTTAAACTCAAATAATTTTACCATAATATTATGTCAGATTACTCCTACGCCTGTGTTTTGATAAAAATGATGATAACACGTTTCAATTTTTACTCTTATGTAGAGAGCAAACATTTCAGAAAGTGAAATGACATATTCTGGTTTATTTGTACTTTTGTTAATTAACTTGTTTCACATAAACACATACAAACTCTTTGTGTTTACAACTTCCATTACAATTACTCAAAGTCCAGAAACATCTAGATAATTTTAATCGCAATCATTTCAGCTTATTTCATTTCATCAATTTCCTCCTCACGGGATATTTATTGTTTATGAGATGACATTTGCTAAGTAATTCGCATCATTTTCTATAAACCCAGATTCGTTGACGCATTTGTCTATTTTTATTCAAAAATAACACAACCGAGGGTAAATAAATAAAGCGTAGTGTACATCAGTGGCAATAAAAATGCTCTTTGGAAACTAAGCGGATAAAAAATAAGCATGAATTCTATCTAATGCTAAACCTACCTAATTTACTAACCCAATGCCACTTATTTCCTTCTGAATCTGAAACTTTGAACCGAAACTGAATTGGAAAAATATGCGACTACTTAAAATCCTAAACGGTTTCGTGTTTCATTTCTTGCCAGATTTGCTTTTTGCAACTAAAGCCACTTGCAATTTTTCTTTCGCATTTCGGTTTATAGCTTGCACTGTTCTTTTTTAGGTACAATATGTTTCAATTCTGCAGAGTCATTCACAAAAACTAAATAAGAATTTTTAGAATGCTAACTATAGTTAGTATTAGAAAAAAATGTTGCAAGTTACGCAGTTAAATAACTGCGTATAGTAAATATGCAAGCATCAAATAATGTAAAAACTAAGCGCTAAGGGATCTAAAACTGTATTAATTTATAACAATGTAAAATTAATCAATTTGTATTCGAGGGAATGCCGTAGGAACGAATGAGTCAGCTATTATTTCACATTAGAATGAATTCTTTATAAAAATTCAACTTAACTTTATAGGCAAGGGTGGAACATTGTGTAATTTACACTTGTTAAGAGTAATATTAATAATATGTTAATATACAGCTGATTACAGTCTGCCAACAAAACTGACCATTTTATACAAAAAAATTAATATTTAGTGAGGTTCATTCAATGAATTAATGTTTAATTAAATGTAGCTAATTATTGCAAAGTTATGGCTCAGAAACAAGATTCTTGTTCATGATTGATTACTTTTAAGATAAAAATGTAAAAATTGAGATTTGCAAGACTATTTTTATTAAATTTTTTTCTAATGCGTAAACTTCTATGTGTATTCATTCAGCATCTTTTGCATTTTCAGTATTTTTTGCTTATTCAGTGCTTGTAAATCTGCAAATGTATGACACAAAAAATCTAAAGAGATACAAACTATATGTACATTAATACACACAAGCATATATACATCTCGTTATATTGTATCAACATGCCAGCTTGTATAGTTTTGGTTATGATACAACAGTGTGTATAGCGGAATGCATAAATAATGTAAAAATAAATGTAAATTAATTTATATTTTTCATTCAAAAACCTAAATTCAGCCATAAAAAGAACACTGTGCATAATATAAAGGAACCACTGAACGGAAATCACAGTTATGAACGAAACAGAACATTGAATTTCAACCAATATAACAAAATTCCAATTTTGTTTTGAGCGAATTAAAATTTGCAACTTTTGCTTATAAGATTGACAGTTCCCATTTCTCTTATACTTTGGGCAAAGATATTACCATTACCTACATTGACCATGCAACACTTATTCTTCAACTTCAGTATGTTAAGTGCAGTAAGTAATAAACATTCAGCTATTCGTTCGTTGCTCTATGTCGTAGATGTTATTGATGGCATTAAACGTTAACTAAACAAACCAATTAAAAAATTGCAAAAGTTTACTAAAAAATAATTGAAATCCCCTCTGAATCTGAGTGATTTTAATGTAAACTAGTTTTTTTTAAATTAAAAACGACTCAAAACAACGATTAAATACTAAAACAAAATGAAGGGTTGATATAGCTGAAGTAAGCAATTTCTATGGATAACCCTTTTCACGAAATGATATTCAAAAAGACCAAAAATTCTAAATATGGATCAAAGATCATTATCCTCTATCTTTAACATTTTGTTTACTCGTCATTAGAAGGAAAAATTATACAAAAATAATAATAACCTCTTGCTTAGTCGGCTGAATTGAATCGTATCTCGTGTAGTCTGGTCTTGCCAGGTCTGAATGTGACTAACTGACAAGTGTAAAACTGGTTATCGATCCCGTGTCCACTTTATCTCTTACTTTTGTATAGTAATATGGTAATCAGCAGTAGTTTTTGTTTTGGTTCTCGTTCCGCTCTATTTTATATAGTTCTCCTTGGGTCAAGAGAAATGATAACCAGGAAATTCATCAAAAAGAAACAAATGCCGGCATGAACTAATAATTACGTAGTTTGCATTCATTATAAATTTCACTTTCCTTTTTTTCCATCTTAGGGATGCAGTGTAGTTTAAGTTAATAGTTACACTTGTTTATTTATTATTAACCAAGATCCGTTGGTCGGGTTGGTGAGTTTTGTTCTCTTAATCGTATACAAGCTTTTAGTAATTTAATCTAACCCGGAAGACTGTTATTCTCCAGTTTGTACTAGCATGTGTACTTTACTCCTTGAACATTATTTGTTTAAGCTTATTTGATTATTCCCTATAACCTAATCTAGTTTCGCCTCATCTCAAAGTCAATACTCCACATAAACTCCTACTACCTTACATTACCTTAGCTTTATAGATTGTGGATTTACCTTATCTTATCAGTATAACATGTGGTAATCCATATCAACAGTCAGTATAACAACCCCGCATTCAACCAATTATTACTATGATAAATATGATAATCTTACAAATCACAAGCCATACCTACAAACCCCTATTAGTTATACAAGTTGGGAAAACTTTTCTCCAAATAAATTGATCACATTTATTGAACCATGTTATCTATTCAAAAAGTAAAAGAAAGAACCGAAAATTCATACAGTCTAGTTGTCACCTGAACAAAGTAGGGATGGATATTCTTTCTAGGAGAACGAGACAGACATCATCGTCAGTTGGCATTGACAATTTCCAGAAGTCTGAATTAAATCTGAAGAAGGACAAAGTAATTCATTATTCCTAGAAAGCTCAAATTGACAATTTTCAACTGGTTTCTCTAATCCTAGCAGTAGTCATAGCATAGGCTTTTGTACATCATTGATTTCATGTTCCAATAACCCAGGAGCACTTTTACGAGCTGGTTTCCAAGTTAGAGATAGAGATCAAAACGACGATCAAAATTTTCTATAGAATGAGTGACACACAGACTGACATACTCACTTGAGGATTAAATGTCTTGTGATGATAGAATATAGTTGAGAGAGAGATTGACAAATAGTCAATTAAGAGCTCTTTGTGATTTGTACAAAGTAGAGGTAGAAAACCCCCATGGAGATTTGTCACTAAGGTTATCATTTCTATTGAAAGGGAAATTACATCTGTACATAGTAAAGGGGGCAAATGTCATTTCACTTTTGGCTTCTTTCTTTGCACTTTCATCTGCTGATGCTACTACTGCCTTGGATGATGATGATGAAATTGAAGGTGATGACGGCTTGTGATGAGTATTGAGCTTTAGTCCTATTCAAATAAATCTAAGGCATAAACTTTTTCAATGGAATGAAATGACATGATTGCAAGGCCATTACATAGACTATTGCAATAAAATGATACGTTCAACTTTCTACCTTTTTATTATATTGCCTTTTTGTACAGGGATTTGTTTGCTTATCAGCAGCCTTTACATACGGTGTTTTTTGAATGAGAATCCCTAGGGGAGCTTTATTAATGGTCTTTGAACTCAAAAATATGGAAAAGTTAGCTTAGTTTTCATATTTCATATTCATAATTTTTTAAATTTTAAATTATTAAATCTCGCAAGCGGAATATACAAGAAAAAACTTTACAACAAAGTAATTTATTTTAATTACCGATGCTTAAAATGGTAATAAGTGCAAAGACGCATACTCAGGTTCTTAACAGTAATAGTTTTTGGCATTGGATAAATTTATTTACAATGGGGATTTATTTTTTAAGCCTGTGAGTTTCCATACTGCGGTAGTATTTTTAGAAGGGGGGTTAATTTCCAGAAAAAAGGATTCTATTCCGGGAAAAACGGTAAATTCACTTCGAGGTGAAAGTAAAGTTGTACATCTTTCACATATCCTTTGCTTTGAATTGGTACTGAAAGTACTAAAAGGTACTCATTTTTTATACAGGAAACATACAGACTTACAAGCATAAATTCGACGGTATGTATGCTACCAGTATGACACTTTGTGTTCGACAAGTATTTCAATGTGTTTAACATGTCTGGAAACTTTTCTGCTCGATTAAATTAGGTACAAAACATAAAGAGACTTGTCGAAATGAATTTGATCGTTATTCTATAACTGACCCGATTGAAGAAAAACAATTGTCATTTCACATCCCAGTAAACTACATTACGCAAGGGTGAACATTCAGTCATTAAATTTTATTTCCTGGACTCTTCCAACTATAAACCCTAGTAGTGGTATCCAAGTACCAAACAATCTATATACTCCTTTTTAAGACGTAAATTCCGTAAATAGCTAAACACTATTAAACCTAAAGGAAGATGTAAATTCTCATGAATTATTAACAACATAAGCCACGCATTATTCCAGTGAAGGTTACTTAAGGAAAATACGTTGAATGAAATTCTTCCCATTATTTACATTTTTCAAGTTCAAATTCATATAAAAACCTTTAAGTGTATGAAAAACATCACGCATTTAATTTAAAACCGTTTTTACCATGTTTACGACTGTTTGTAGTATAATTCGGGTTTAAAAACGCAAGGTAAATAAGAACGGTAGTAGTACATAGTGATACGTGATGGTTTGGTTTCTAGATTAGAAATTACAAAGAGGATGTAATACGTGTAAGAATTTTTGTTGAAATGGAGATGAATTGCATATAAAAAGCCTACCTTACCATTACCACCACTACCAACAACTACTAATACTATATATGACCACTACTATCATTATAATATCAGTACGTACGTGCTTCGGTTTTATGGTTTATTGACTACCATAAAGCTTTCAAATTTAGCATTTAAGCTTTGATCCACTAACTACACAGAGAACTACCATCCTTGGATAAGAACTTCCTGGAAGGAAGAAGATTCTAACTTCCAGTATAAATTCATTTCACACGGTTGCCCTACCAGCGTGAGAATTTAGTCTAAATTGCATCAATTCAAGCAGAATAATCTATGAAGCACATGTAGGATATAAAACTAGATGAAATAAGTCAAGCTAAAATTTTTTTAGGTTAATAAGCCAATGAGTCGATCCTATCTTTCTTCTACCAGCACAGCAACTACTACCAGGAACATAAAATAATTCCTATACCAAGTAAATTACAGTAAAACCACAAAAGTATTTTTGTAACAAGGACAAACAAGAGCATGACCACTATATACTACTTTGACCGACTCCTAACTCTGGAATAGAAACAGCATAAATATATTATTATGTCCCATGCTATTCCAGATCAACATCAATGCATCCAAAAACAAATTTTCTTTTTCCAGTTACATCCAGTGTAACATATAATACCCGATTTCGGAGTACTCTGACGTCACCATATAATATTATTGTGTGGTCACAAAGCTCAAAAAAAATAATTCTTTCTACCCCATCTCATTCCCACTACTACCAACGCATAGCCTTCTAAATAGTAACTACGGCACTGGACCTTGGCTACGGGAAATGATACGGGTTATTTCCAAGACTCGGAACTCTGTGACTCTGTTACTTACTACTACTACACTGGGTAACATCGGATTCTTAGGTTATTTGAGCAGCGTAAAAGTCCCACTTCCCCCGCCTACTACTATTTATATAAAATACGTATTCTATGTAAGAATCAGATCAGAATAATGTATACGTGCAATCTACTATACTTCTACTACTATTGCTACTTCCTATTTCTATATGTTACTGCTGAATTTACCAGTTACTACCAGACCACCACAACTAGTAGTAGTACTACTACTGCAGTAGAAAGTTAAGCTTAAAACTTTCCTTTCCCCACTGCTCATGATAGAAACGATCGATTCTGCAGCCAAGTCTAAAGAGTTTCCTGGATTTTATATGAATATAAAAGTACGCCGAACTAACCATGCTGTTTGTTTGGCACTACGGGATATGCTACACACGGGCTGATTCAGTAGTACTTTTTTTATTTCTGATGATACGATAGGATTCTTTGTCCCGATGAACTTTCGCTTACTAAACTCTAGAACATATAAAGTTTACAAGTATTCCATGTAGAACATTTTATTTTGTACAAGATCTCTTGTGTGTATGTCTATCTACCCGTATGCAATGTGAATGCAGCCAATATGCAGTAGTACTATATGTGTATGACAGTTTCTCTAGAATATGCACCCATTCTGCTTTAACTTTGCTTTTTGTATAATATGTAAACGAAAAACTCATCGGTATTTTCTCTCTTGAATCAGTGTAAGTTGAACTAAACTGATCCGAGAAAGGATCGGATACGGAACTGACGATGATGATGATGTTGGTGGTGGTGGTTTGTTAGTGTTCGTTGTTAGTGTCACTGTTTTGCTTTGGATACACACAAGAGCACTAAAAAAGCTAGTACGTCTTCACTACTGCTGAAAGAATTCTTGCTATTTCTACCCTATCTGATATTCGATACTTTTGCAAACATTTACTTCATAATAGTTCACTTCCTCATACATGTACAAATTAGACAAAACTTGGTCTTATTTGAGCTTTCTACATTCTTTTTAGCAATCTGGGAGATTTTTAACGATTCTCAACATACAATAAAATTAGGTAATAATATTACCTTTTAG
>JAQGAA010000896.1:0-18516 GCA_034696425.1 Isotoma viridis | reverse complement strand
TAGGTTGTAATATTATTGAATGGTAGTATTTATTGCGGTTTAAGCAGTTTAATACTAAAAACACATTAGACATAGCATATCCCAATTGATATGAAAGGGCTTATACTTGTTACAATTTCCTATTATAAAGGTCAGTCAATACATAGTTACCATTCCACTTTAAATCCCGACCTGACTCACTATGACGACTATGACTTCACCTTCCATCTCCCCACACTCTGAGTTCAGGTTATTCGCACTAGACGTTTTGTCAAACCATTTTTGCGTGGTATGCATTTACTGAAATTCTAAAATTTATATTTTAAAAGTACAAGCACAGCATTGCATTGATAGAAACAGTCCTTTAGAAATTATTTCAGACCCACATGTGAGTTGACATCACAAGAGTTAGACACCCGACGGCTGATTGCAGTATCGTTGACATACCTGACCCTAATCCAAGCTCTTCATGTGTTAAAACTTGCATTTGACATTTAGAAAAAAACAATATATTTTTTACTGATTGAGTTACATAGCTGCAATATGAAGTAATCATACAAAGTTATTTATTAACCAGTCTACCAGTCAATCACAAAATACCTTTCCTATAGTCGTTAAGCCAAACAGCAATTTCCCAATCATCACGAATATCATAAAGTTTAGAATTCTTACTTGTCCTTGTGCACTCTAACTATAATAAGTACAAACCCACGGACAGCCCAAGCGATGAAGCAATCCTAAATACAGGTAGGCGATGCATTTCAAAAGGAATTTTGATATATTAATCCTACTTCTGCCAACTTATTGTATCCTAAACTCATAAAGGCATCTCACATGGTGTTTTAAAATATCTCAATTCTTTAAAAGCCCACCATACAAGAGTTAAACTCAAATTTCATTTATTCATATAATGAGATGTGATCTCATTACTTTGAAACGCCATTAAAGCACGTGTTAGATAATATATCTATACATGGTACGGTTTTATAGGTTCCTGCTCATGAAATGTTTGTTGAAAGTGAATTAAGTTTAATAGTTTGAACAAGAAAGGTCTGAAGTGAAAGTAATTACTGGGATGATTTAGAGACCCGATGCACCCATACAAAACTATATAACACCACACCATCCAACTACCGAACTCTTTTCGCCTGCTTCCATTCCCATTTCTCTCTACACCTACAGTTGCTTCCACTACTGGTTTTCCATTCCCGTACCTTTTTTCAAGTAGTAGTCAAAGGAAGACAAAGTTCTTCATATTATTTCAGCGATATGATTCGTTCATAAACATTGGCAAATGTTCCGTTAGACTAAATTCACTAGATGAATAATTCCAATAGGCAAATCAAATGTATTCGTCTCTAAGAGCAAAAATGTAAAATGCTACCCTGGCTACCCACTGAATATAAAAGACCCCTAAAGTGCCCCCACCACACACACACCACCACCACCACTACTACTAGTACCAACTGGAAGTCTCATCCTGTAAAATTTTACCTTTGGTAAATGGATCGGGTAGTGTATGGAAAAAGTGGCAGTTTTATTTACTGGCACGGGAGAGCAGGTTGGGTGATATGAAATTAGTGAAATGGTGAGAAAACTAAGTGTTCCTCTAGTATTTTTATGAATATTTTATGAATCCTTGGGTTAAATTTACGAGTTTATGACAAAAACACACTACCCTCACTCACCCCTAAACTAAAACACACCACATATATAGTCACATGCATGCATTTTACCCACTTCGGAGTTGAGAATCCTTACCAAACCCGTATACAAATTTAACATCATGAGCATATAACGGGTGTGTATCTTGTTACGCTTTTTGTATTATGAATCGTGGTAAATGAATCTAAGTTATTTCCTCGTGTAAAAATTTACTACTACTACTGACTTGACTTTCTCCCAACTACCACAAAACAACACATAATATTACCTCACTACCTAATAGAGGGAATACCTAATAAATGTGTCCATTAATTTATTAGCCCAACGTACAAATTTATACAATATATTCCCCATTAAATAATAAACTTTATTTTTATCATCATCTTTATTCCAATAATAAACTTATGGTGATGTGGTTCGTGTGGTTGTACTCTTGAGTATATTTCACATCTTATTCTTAGTACGCATTGGGTTCGTTTTTTAAGTTTAAGGGAACTACACACCTAAGCTATTACTTGTGGGAGAATGAAGGTGTAGCAAGTTGCATTTTTTATTACCAACCGAACACAACCCTTTCCGGTTTTTTATTTTCCTCTTTGGTTGACGTGTTATTGCTTTAAAACTCCTCTGTTAATTTTATACACGCTTGGGGCTAAATAATAGTATTCAATTGTGAGTATGAAAGCTGAACTTTTAAAGGGTAGTAAGAAAATTTGCAGTTTTTAGAGAGAAAAGGGACACATGAAGGGGCAAACTTGTAGTTTAGTGAGAGTTTGGTTGAAGCAAAGAGAAAGTTTACTTTCTTTGTACATGAAATAAAAATAAGTCATAATTTGTGCACGTTTATTCTTGCCTTATGGTTTTGGCATTGCAAATGCAGTGGAAATAAAGTCATTTTCATCAAAGGGAATAAATATCGTTTTTTGTTTTGATAACGGAATCAAGTTAATTGCAAGTTTGGTAAGTTTGGTTTTGATGAGGAAGTTTAGACTGAGCAGGAACTTATAACAAAGCCGTACATACATAATGCATTAAATAGGATTGGCTTGTAATAAGTCTGTACATAAATCACGGTTCTAATGGGTTATGTTTTTAAACACGTTTTTGTTTTACTAATAAGATGAATGTAATTTTGACTCTGGACGTCCTGACGTGATTCACAGACTACGTTTCGAATCATGAACACTGAATATGCTTGGAAATCAAAGAAACTAACCAATTAAAATTAATATTGAAAGCTAGTAAGTTCAGCTGTTTAAAATACAGGTGGACGCACTCTGAAGCCTTAAATTAGCTCCCCCTGAATAAAACTACTAATTTAAATCTATCCCCCAGGGAACACTGTGAATTGAACATATGCCCTTTATAGTGTTTTTAACAAGAGTTGCCAAGGTTATATACACAAATAGACGTTGTAACAAATATTATTTGAAGAAAAATGGTTGGCAAGGCTCATATTTTTAGATGCAAATATCTTTTATTGAAAATCGTTTAGCTAAAATATAAAATTTTCTGAACTGAGTGACGAACATTTAGCTCGATAGCCTTATTTTAAAATTCTTTAAATTCTTTAGTGCATGTAAATAAAATCAATTGATACTGTTGTGGCATACAATTTCACAACTAGACCAAGCACGTCCATCAGTAGTACACGGTTAAAAAAAGAATATTAATGTATCGGAAAACTGAAGAATCGCGTAGATGTCTTTTAAGTAATCGACGGTGAAATGAAATGGAATTTCAGCTAAATTTTCAATTCAAACTAAGAATTCCAAAAACAGAATTCATTTTGCGGTGATGAGATTTTTATTAGTGAGATAGGGAACGTTAGCTTTGCAAATATTTTAGAAGAGATTGGATGAAATGGGCAATATTCTCGAAGTAACATGACTAGCCTATAGTACCAGCACTCTGTAATAATCCTAATTTCTTTAACTGTATTATTAGCTTTTATCTTTTGTCATCCTGTTCTTGTGACTGACTGTGAACTTTTTTTTGAATGTTTTACGACAGATTTATTAAAAAGAGTTTTCATACAACGAAATATCTCTTGTGTTTTATAAATGGAAAAATTATGACTGAACAAAAATTTGTTCAATGATATGGCGATAAAGCTAAAGTTGGTTGATTTACAGGTTTTTATTATCATAAAATCAATGTACACTTCTTAGAAGCTGCAGCTACCACTAGTTAAAGCTAATGATAGTTCTTGTTAAAAACTCATACCTACTTGTTCCTGGAAACACTTTTTACTATTTCAATATCTTTTTAACGTTGTAAATTATCGCTAAATTCTCGTGAAAAAAAGTTACATTAGCTTCATTGGAGATTTTAGAATTAAAAATTCATTGAGTGTAATCAAATTCTTAAATGATTACAAAATGGAACTGAATAGTTATCAATCATGGATAATGAAAACTAGAAGAATGTTTGTTCAAATTAACAGAAAGCCTATTAATTCAGTGTTAACGTTTAGTCATTTACAACCATGATAGTTATGCCGATAAGATGATTAGCCAAAGGTTGTTCCGGAGAATTTTTACATATTATTGGATTTCTGCAGTTGTTTTAACTTTTACACAATCGGTAGGGTTACCCAAACTAAGGTGCTTTTTTGAAGTAATTGAAATTTTGAAGAGTATTTAACTTGATTAAAATCATTACCGTGTATTTCAATCAATTTTTCTTTAAGAAGACTTATAAAATGCTAATGATGCAGGATGATTTTTATGTGACTTATACTTCTGAATGTTTATGAGTACTTTTCTTAAATTTGTGTAAGGATTTCATAAGGTTTCTTTCAAATTTCAAAATCGATGTGCCAATATTTCTGAAGAAGTCTAGCGTTAGCTCAAAAAAGCAACGCATAGCTAATTTGGTATAAGTTTTTCCAATGGAAGTCAAAACTTTGTGCATTTTAATTGCAAAGTTGAATAAGTTAGGGTTTTATGTTTTATACAAAATACAAGTGAATGATAGGAGTTGCAGAAGGAGAGTGTATGTCTTAAGAAGATAATGTTAACTGGAAGGCAAGTAGATTTGTAATGAGTTGCAAAAGCCGATTGCTCTCGTTTAAATAGGGTTGAGTTACCTTTTCCTGGAATCGCTCTTTGAATGGTTTATGATAAAGAATGTTTACATTAAGATTTCCAAGAATTATACTTCCTTGTAGTTGGAGAGCCGTCCAGCCCCAACGTTGTTCGTTCGTTTGTTAAGTTTCAACAGTAATCATAGTTTTAATGTGTGTTAAAAGCTGAGCATTAATGATTTTTAAATAAATGGAACATTCTTTATTTCTTATTTATATTCCAAGTTCCCTAAATGGGGACGATTACCTTGAAAGCCCCTTTATATCCTAACAATTAGGTTTAAAATGAGGGTAAAAAATTAAAAATTTTATTTTATTATAAGAATTCAATAAAATAATCTGATTTCAAGAAATTACTTCCATTTTACAATTTAATTCGTACAATTACCCATCTCTACATATTAACCATTGACTCTTATCATATACGTGGTCCATTTTGGAATTTAGATCAAATAGTTATAATCATCAGATTCCTTAAGGAAACAAGCAAATAGACAAATAATTATACAAGAGTTAATTTCCTTTGAAGACTATGGATAACTTTAAGAAATTCTTATTCCGAAAAGTCCAAAGGTTTGTCTGTTTTTGTTAATGCACCGAGTGTGGTGGACTGGCGGAATGCCATTATATTAGATGAAATTAATATTAATGCCAATGATGAGGATGCCTGGGTCGGGTTGCATTTTGCAGTAGTAGTAAATTATTTTTGGTGTCTCAATGTTGAGTCAGCAGCCTGTATGGAAATCAGTTTATAAGAATTCTAGACAAGCTTTTCTCTCTGGCTTCAATGTAATGTGTTGGCTAGGCTGGTGATGAAAGATATCTCATCCTATACACTGTGTGCATTTAATATTATTACCTTGTAATAAGTCATATCTCATGTCTTCTTGTAAGTCAGTTGTTCTAAGCCGTACATAATGCATATAATAGGATTGGTTTGTAATCAGTCTGTGCATAAATCACGGGTTCCACTTATACCCTGCAGGGTCTCACTTTCTTTAATATTTTAGGGTAAACGGGTCAAGATGAAAGATCGGAAAAAGAAGTATGCTTCTCAATATACGCTCAAGTGAATCTTTATATGCAACACGGACACAGAACCATCTCAAAGAACCTCTTCAAAGATCTTTCTTGTCCTCAAGTATCCACTAGAGTTGAACTTGAAGAATAACTTTGAAATTTAAGCTAAGTGACCGTTGTCGTTATTAATGCATCGTGTTCTGGGTTGTTCACTGGAAATGCAACGCACATTACCACACACGTGAATTATCATCGGGTAGCTTACCTAAAGGGTTGGCTTGAGTATAGGGTTATGGAATGCTGCAACGCTGCAAGTAGGTCGGAGAGGGATTCATTAGGTGAACAAACAAGTGAGACGTCAGCAAGTGGAGAAAGCTGAAAGGGGAGTTGTGATTAGTTGAGCATGAAATATGAGATATGATGTCTGTAGGTAACCAAGTACGGTCTAGTTAAAGTATGGTTTACTATTCTTAAGGTGCAAAGAAACTCAATGCATAAACGAAGTCAGACTGATCACCAGAATGGTGGAATAATAAATCCAGTTGTATAACCTTCGATAGTATCGATACTAATAGTCAGTTAGTATATTTGAAGTATATGGTGGTGGTGGTGGAGGCTAATGCATGTCGACTTTTGAAATGTAATAGGATCCTGTAACCAAATTCATCAATAATGAGCCGAAGGCCGTAACCCCTTTACTCTAGGTTGATGCCACCACCACCATCAGATATAAACACTAACTAACGCAAACTAACCTCACATATTGATTCGTAATTTTTTTTATGAAACATGCCTCATACAACATATTAGAGGTTTGCTCGGTTTTTTACCTAAAATTCTTTCTATGATAGGAATACCGAATACCGAATGAATAAGTAATATTTATGACTAAAGTTTTACCTGCTTTCACCCTCAAGCTCATTGTTTTAGTCAGAATGAGGTTTTCGGACCAGTTCGGGCGCTTTTTTGACCTTTGAGTCAGCTGTAACTCTTAACATATAATTTTTTGCCAAATTTGGGAGTGTCGGTCACTATAAAATTGTTTTTAGTATGCTTAAATTAGTGTACATTTTCCATATACCGCCTGAACCAAAGAACCCAATCTCTTAAAATCCTAAAATATTTTTCTGCACTAAAATAACTTAAATTCGAATACAAATACTAAATCTGTTTTTCAAAAAAAATACGAACCAATCCCTCCTCTAAAATGCTTGATGAGCTTGTAATTCGTGAAGCGAACCATTATTAATACGACTGACTAGGGTAAAAAAAATGTCAGTCAGAACGTATTTAGTATAGACACAAGTAAATATTTTACATAAGGTAAGAGAGGATTGGTATGGGTAGAATAGAGGGTAGGTTAATGACAGGCCGGATGCAAATACAGCCAGAAAGTCAGAGAGAGTAGTGCTGACTAGTGCTGACACGCTAATGAGAATAAATGTTCCTTGATGATTGAGCGATCAAAAAAATCCGGGTGGAAATAGAAAATGCCTAGTAAATGGATACAGATTATCCCCGCAGGGTATCTTTATCATCACCAACCTTATAATACTACTTTCCCCACTATACATACCACTTTCCCCATCAAAACTATATGTAAACGAATACTATACTCTACGTACACTCAACGTTTCTGGTTTTTAAATGCCACTGCTAATCCTAAGATTTTTAGTACACAAAGCTTCATATGCAAGCAAACAAGACTTTCTCTTGGATTACGGATTGCTTTAAAAATTTGCTTCACTTGTCCAATTGTTTAAAGGTTTTTAACCGTTTAAGAAGTAAGAGACTCATGACCTTACTCAAAACGAAGTTTTAAATCAATTCTTGTAAACGCATTTCCCAGTATGGACTGAGTATGAATTAATAAACCACATAGAACTCCTCAAAACAAAAAAAAGCTTTCTCAACAGTCTTTTATATGAATTTAAACAAAAAAGCCCAAATCCAACCCTCACTCTGTGTACAATATTCCTTACCCTTATTCCTCTGTGGCCTGAGTTATTTTAACCCTATGCATGCACTGGTACCGGCTGGCCGTATGTTTTTGTAGATAATCAATAATAAAAAAACAAGGCTCATGAAATGGAATGAAAGGACAGAGAGATGGAATGCAATGAAAGAGATTTCATAAGATTGGTTTTGTGGAATTGAAATAATTGGAATGGACGAAAGAGTAATTAAACTTGGGATGGTTAATGACAACTAAACTTGGTCTCTTGGCAAAATGAATCCAATCAAATCAAATAATAAAGAGAATTCACATCTGCCACTACTGCCTCTCATATATATATGTCCTCACACTCTCTCTAGGTATCTCATCCTAGATTATTTAGGAATCTACCTCGGAATTCCTAGACAAGACACTCAATCTCGTTTATTTCTCATACAACCTGTATCCTACTACACATATGAAAACATATAAGTAATCAGAATCACCCTCAACTGTTCATACACACACCGCAAGTAAAATTCATAATGAAAGTTATTAAATAACTCCAAGGGCCACCAGAATACCCTGTGTAGGGAGTTCACTATAGGCACATACTTATTTATTTTCTTTTAACAAGAATATCAATATTAAGTCAATTTTTTTTAATTAATGGCTTTTTCTTTATTAAATATTTTTAGAGGTAGGAATTTTACTAAGTATTTTATTATTACTTTTAAAGGAATTCCCTTTCATGAGAGTAATAAGAGGTTTTCGCTAATCTCGTGTTTTGAATATAATGTAAAAGTACACTACCTTGAATATATAATTTCTTACTGGTTGTGGTATATGAACTAAAAGAAAGGAAAACAAAATACTTGAGTTAAGTGGCACGAAAACAAGTCATTAATGAATGTTTAGGCAAGCGGAAGAATAAAAGTTCTTGAATCATCATTTAAGATCAAATCGATGCCCTTTTGACTCTAGAGTACAACGTAAATTCATAAATAGATCCTCTGTGTGTACATTGTAAAAGAAAGGGAAAGAAGTTTGCAATATATATAGTGTGTGTATGTTAGTAGAAAGCAATTTAATCTCGTATGTGATGATGTTGATGATATTAAAGTTGGCACAAAGGGTTTCCGGTGAGTAAATAAAATACAAGAGATATTTTTTGGCTCTAGTTTTGTCAATATTATTAGAATCTTATCAAGCATACATGATCTAAAATCCATACAAAATAGAAATATGCAAAAAATCCTAAGGCATACTTTGGTACTAAATAGGACTGCTTATAAGTTATGTGTTGTTTTCTCTTTTTGGATCATAATGGCAATTTCTTACCATTTTATGCCGGCTACTATGCCTAACAATTGGAATTATTTCATCCTTTAAGTATAAGGAAACGTGACACGTGAAATTATGAATGCATCTTTATTTTTTTTCCTGTATGTAACAATACATTTGAATAAGAAATACTCATGAAAATTTCAAAAGTGTTCAAAATGCAAAATAGGCTGATTTTGCTTCGATCATTTCTTTTTGTGTGGATTTAGAATTTACCATTTCTGACAAAACATTCAGGTCAAATGGGCTACTTTACACTCACAAGAGAAACTTCCATTTTATTACTTACTTACGAATCCTTGACTTTCTTTCAGATGGTTAAGAAGAATGTGGTATAGTCAGAAGTGGTGCTCTTGTATCCTAACTGTTTCACCATTTTATTCAAACTTTTACTTCAAGTCGAGACGGAGGTTAAAAATGAGCTAGACATTTTTATTAACTTTTACGATACTTTTTATTCACTCATTTTCATTGTATTTCATCATATTTATCCTTATGGTTTTGAGTTGACATATCTACTTATCTACTTACTTACCTGCTTCTCATATTTTCCATCTCTGTCTGCAAAAATTCATCTGGGGCTAAAAGATTACAAGAATTTTCCAAAATGTATCCATACGGGGATGAGAATCTTTATTAACATATGTGATGCTTTTTGAACTACAGATCAATTTCAAGACTAAAGTAGTTTACTAGTAAAAAAAATTGTCCAAAATGACTACATACAGCCATTTAAACTGAGATAATAAATTAACAAAGAAAAAAGTGTAGCTCATTTAGCTAATTTTTTTATTAAAATTATCCTACTGGGCTTGGATGGGCTACTGGGGTATATTTAGTATCAGGGTATCAGGGAGGGTGAGATGTGTGTTTCAGGTTTTGAATTTTACCTCAGAATGTGTTTAAAAATAATTTCAGTTTGATTGAGTTAGTTATTTAAAAGGTTTCAAAATTGTGTTCATAATTTTTTCAATTTATAAAAAAGAGTAGATACTAGTTTTGAAACATAAAAGCATAAAAGGTAAGTGCTGTGAGTACGGGTAGAGTGGGATAAGACGATGAGAAAGAGTCAGCATTTTAATAATAGTCTATTGTCATTCTTATTATTTCATAGTCTCCGTCCGTAGAGTCTCTTAGTTTCGTATCACATGGAAAATGTCAGCATTTCCTTGAACAAATGGGCCCTTCTGGTTCATTTGCGTTGTGACGGTCCTCATTAAATCCAACTTTGTACTTTAATACGTTCACCTCCATCTTCAAGCACTTTATTCTTTTTACGGCCACAGCAATGCCAACTATGACGACCTATTAAAAAACTCTCTACAACTTTCTCCTATCAAACTGACAAAATTCCTTCGCTTTTTAACCTTTTCATCATCTACAAACTACCTCCACCTCTTACTACTACTTACATGTAAATTGCAAGAATTTTTTTGTAAAATACTCCCCGACCGCTCGACTTGACCGACTTAAGACTTTTAAAGTAGGTTCTTAAAATATAAAACAGATTCGGAGTCATAACTATTACTGTAGGGTATTTTTTCTCCTGGAATAAAATCATAATGCGTTTGAAACTACTCAAATTGATACCTGACAGATAAGATAAGGTTAATTTTTTGTTAATAATTCAGCTTAAGAGTTATCAATCGATCCTGTATGAAAGTAACGTCACATTTAGTGTAATTTGACATTCTTGTGTTAAAGAATTAGCATTTCCAAGTTAAACACTATATGCTGTTCATTCAAAAATCAATTTCAATTGATTTCAGTGTCAAAACTGTACAATGCATGATACATTTTACAGGGGAATTTTATGTAAAACCTTGTAATCTTAATAATTATAGAAATTTGGTGCTATATTATATTGTGTTTCAATTACGTAACTTATCTTTAGTAAAGCGCAGAGGCCA
Organism: Isotoma viridis; assembly: GCA_034696425.1. Lineage (NCBI taxonomy): Eukaryota > Metazoa > Arthropoda > Collembola > Entomobryomorpha > Isotomidae > Isotoma > Isotoma viridis. The sequence goes on along the minus strand of JAQGAA010000896.1, from coordinate 7,574 downwards.
AAGGTTAAAGATAATGCGTTAGTGAATGAATAACACATTTATACAAGAAATAAACTGAGTCTATAATCAACAGATGCATAGTCGAGTTGATTATACATCATATTATACATCATCAAGCATATTATACGTCATCAAGCATATTATACATCATCAAGCATATTATACATCATCAAGCATATTACACATCATCAAGTTGTTAAAATAGATTGAGTTGAAAGACAGTTTCAATTTCCCTATTTTATCTATCAGTGTTATGATTACAAATAATTCCTTTTCTATATTCGAATTTCGGATGTGTTGAATTTCACGGCTTGGCTTATAGACTCCAAGTCCTTGGAACTAAAGTTGAAAGAGAAAAAAATGTAATATCAAATACCTCCACGAAAAACCGCCTATTACAACCTGGTATAATGGAAATGCATTGATTCACTCTGTATATGTGAATCTCTGTGAGCTATAAATGGTTCTTCAATCAATCAAAATCAAGCCAGGTGACAAGTCTATTTCCATTCCTCACTTGGATGAATTATTACATCAAATGTCCTTCTTTACTATACAAAAATTCTGAAGCTTTTTTGGTCCATGATCCGTCTAAAAGCAACGTTCTAAATTAATGTATCAAAGTAATGTTCAAATGTTGCATAGATTGGCTAGTCCTGGCTTTTTTTGCTAACACTTTTCAAAGGGTTATTTCTTGTGACCTTTGACCTCAAATAAATATTAGATACACTAACATAAAGTAGAAATAGCAGAAAGGGTTGAGAATGCGTTTGGGAGACAAGTAACCTGTACTAAGGGATGGAGTAGCAGTGGGAATAAAAAAGGAAGAGATCTAACACGTTGAATGTGTACAAGAAAAAATAAAGCTGATCTGATGTCTTTGAGAATTCGTACATTTATATGATATCAGTGATTGCAAAGAGTGTAGAAAGAGGATTCTCTAAAATTGAATGTAGATTTGTTAGAAAAGAAGCCAGAGAAGTCCATTAGAGTGAGAGATGAAGATCTACGGGATTTTCCTCAAAATATCATGAATTATTTATTGAATTTGTCCTCACAAAAGGCACACCCATGATTCATTGTCTTTATCCCATATCCCATCACTGCACAAGATCACACACTACTACCAACTTTTTAGATTCTACTAACAAAAACTATACACTCTTCTCGGGCCTCGGGTTGTTATTTTTTTACTGAAAGGAAATTGCAACAGCGTGATCCTAGTTGTTCCTGTCCTTGCTCTATAGTCGTAGTAAGTATGGACTTAACGGATATGATGATGATGACTGGAATGAGTTATCGAATGAATCCACTATGCCCATCATCCCGTTGCAATGAATCACTATATTATTGTTTTCCTGATTAAGTTGTTAGTACAAGATGATCTTCTTGTGGCCCGCATTTCTGGACTAAAATGTTTACAAAAGGTTTCACTTGCAAAATTTTAAACGAAAAAAATGTAAATAGTTTTCAAAAAGTGTCACCTTAGACACTTAACTTTTTAAAATGACACTACTGATGATTTATTTTAATGAGCAATCTTCATTTTTTCATGGTTCTTAACCTCTATTTCCATTAATTTCATTGTCTTTTATTACTTTTACACATCACATCAATATACTATTCATACATTTTAAGGTTTTTAGCTTAATTGGAGCCACAGTAAAAAAATGTACCATAATCGGACAACTTTAAACCAAAGGTTGGCCTTGATGTTCAAGAGATATAATTTGTATAAAAATAATAAATCATATTCATCAAACAAGTAAATTTAACAATGCAAGCAACAATGCAAAGCAACAATACAATGTACCTTCTTCTTGGTAGGTAGCAATTATACAAAATCTCATTAACTTTAGCTTCACCTTAAGTACATATTACACCACAATGTTGAGGCAATTTCCTAAGAAAAATAAGATAGGATGAGGGCTCTACTTGAAGAATTATTTTATGACATAAAACCGCAAATTATAATTTGTAATTATCTTTTACTGAATAGTCACAGGGTTGATTTTTTTCCATTTTCATGTCATAAATCTCATTCTCAATAACCAAAAGTAAGAAGGGTGCGTTCTAGATTGCATTTTTAAGGACATTATACACACACGATGGATGGTACAATATCATTGGGTACTACTACTAATACTATATAATAATATTATACGCAACTTTTCAAATAAGAATTGAGAACTTGAAAAAAATATGTAACAACCGCAAAATAATATCAGTTTCATGTGAATGAGATCTGTATCAGATGGGATTTAGTAATAAATAATATTCGCAACTTTGCATTATTTATTTTTTAAAAACTTGATAAGTTATTCTTTCAGAACCTTACAGCTGCAAAGTCAAGATTTCAAAAGTTTGTCGTAAAACAAAATTTTTGTTTTTGTCTTTGCAGATCTTTAAAATCAAGTGCAACACCTCAAACAAACCTAAGGGTTGGAATCAATCGGTGGAAGCAGAGGAGTAGAGTGGAATACGAAAATCAGAAAAAAACATCTTACACATAAAATACATCAATACAGCGTTTAAGAATATTCAGAAACTTTTAATAGGGTTTTTTTCAGGCAGTGAAGTAAGTTTAGATTTTACAATAAAATATTGGTAATAGTTTCACTTTTAAGTAGTAAAACCAAAGATAAGTTGCAGAAAAACTTTGGATTGTAATTGGTAAGTGCAATAATTTATTTATTATAAAACGTCTCATGCTCTTGCTTTTGCTATTATTACCAAGTCTTGCATTTTCTGTAAAACTTCTATTTTCAATTGTTTCAAATTAATTATTCTATTAAAGGTTTTTATTTTGTATTGAATTATAAATTATGAAATTATTTAAATCAAACAATAATTATTTTGAATTCTTACTCTACTAAAATGACTTTCAAAAAATTTCAATAATATTCTGAATAAATAGAATATTAGTACAAGTTTTCCCGTCCTGTATAATAAAATGCATGAAATATGATAATGAAATCATTACTTCCCGGAAATCTTAATCCATTAAACCCAAACATTAACAATATGTGTCAAAATTTCATTATTTGACTACAATAATAAAACCCTAATCTACAATTAGGAAAATAGAGAATGTAGTTATTACACCTTGCAAATAGAAGTTGGGTGGAGGTAACTGAATTAAAATTTCAAAGAGTTTGTGATTTATGTTTATACCTAGCAAATTGCCCTCTCGAATTCTATTGATAAACATGAGAACTGTTATGAGGTTTTAGTACACAGCGTGACTTATCTTTCTAACTTAGCTTTTGTAAGAGTGACCATCCTTTCCGCCTTTGCCCAATTCTAAGAACACCTTCCTTCCTGACTAGCAGCTCCTTTAATTTCCAGGTTTTCTCTTTATAGGCTTCTATAATAGAAGAAATATAAGAAAGGTAGCCTACTAGACAATTACAATATTCATCATAAAAGGAATACTACCAGACATCACCACTACTGAAACTAGCAAGACCTGATTAGTCTCCTGTTGTGTGTACATGGTTTTAGTGAGTGACATTACATTGTCGTGTCGACACTCGACATAGTCCTCAAGACACGAGGAGTGACATGCCAGGCTACAATATGTCACGCTTTCTGCAACCACTTATAACAGTCTAGGCAATATTTGCACTCCGAATGTTAGGGCTGGAAAACCAAGCGGACTTTTACTTTGAATTTTGTTTTTTAAATCGAATTTTTTTTAAATTCGAAAATTTTTTATTTGGAAGAAAAGCTAATCCCAGATTTTTGTTTAGCATTCGAAGCATTAAAAAAAATAATGCATAAAAATCAATTCTCTAGTTTTTCGGCAGGTTTCAGTCTCAGTAAAATAAACTCAGGGTTTACTTTGCAAACCCTTTTGCCTAAGGGACAATACCTGAAACGTACTTATAATAATACCAGTCACACTTCCAGAGTAACCAAGCAAACCACTAAGCTATAAACCCACAGACCAGTGTGTGCAGTATTGGTATTTGTACCTCCTTCCTTGGAAAGTATTAGAGAAACGGAATGTTAACTTGGCTTGAAGAAATACAGGAAATGAAGGCAGGAGAATTATTTACATTATATAAAGCTCTTTCTATTATTATTTCTATGTTTTAAGTCTTGACAGCGTGAATATGATAAAAGCCGTTTAACAATGCTTGTTGATGGACACTTGAATAATTGAACCACCAACACCAACTATCAACCATAATAGCAGCTTCAATCAAACAAACACAAACAATATAATGTATATATTCAGTGTGTAGCATTAATCCAAAATAACATGCATCATCGTCAATTAGTCTTAATAAAACAACTGGAGGACTTACTCGCTTTAATTTGAAATGTTCATAATTGTGCATTATTTGACATGCTGCTGGTGAGCAGATTTCTAAGCCATTATATGAATACTTATGCAAACAATCAATAAATCATATTAATTTTGAATTCAGAGTCACATAGGAATTATTATTTATAATCATGGTTTAGTTTTCCGTCTTAGATATTTTAAAATAGGAACGATTTTCCAAGGTTTGGAAATTTAAAAAAATAGTAATTTTGATAAAAAATGTTAACTCTACAAACGAATTTCGATTCCTTCAAAGGACGACGATAAAGGAAAAGACGTATTCAAATTGTATTTAAATTAGTTAATATTCAAATGAATTTAAAGCTATAAACAATATAAAAATCTTTTGATTTACTTTATATCTTACTTTGTTCCTCTAAATTTACATTAAAAAACCTTGAAATGGGTTGATTACTTTAGTTTGGCAGTGCGTGGATTCAATACAACTTTGCCAAAAAAAGAAGAAAACCCATAACTCTAAATAAACCTTACTTAAGGTTTTTTTAAATCTAATGCGTCCCAATACAATAAACATTTATTTGTGAAAGGTCCATAAACAAATCTTTTAAAATTAAGCCATAGTATATAAATCTTGATCAAAAGCTTGTGGTTCATAGCTCCTGGGTAAATATGCTTAAAGCACTAAAGACTAAAGTAAAATTAAAATTAAGTTGACTGTCAACACGACACATGTCAACTTAGAATACAATACACTATACTGTACTCTTTTGTAGTTGCAAATTAAACAAGTACGAAAAGGGTCGGTCCATCAGACAGGGATTAATTACTCGTGACATTTGAGAAGGAAATAGCATTTTATGGAAATAATGAGGACTTGCGAAATGTTGATAAATGCTTTTTTATATCTGTATCTACAATTTGTAACTGGTTCCACCTTACTTAGGTGTTTACAATATGGTTGAAACCTTTTATATACAACCCCGAGTTTAATTGCACCTCCGGGTTTCTACTAAATTGTCACCAAAGCTCATAAAAACTTTTGTATTGGGACTTGGCATTTAAGGCTGTACAAAGTGTGAAAGGGTTAACTTGAATAATAGTCTTCAACTCTTTTAGTTTCAGACTAGTTTTGGCTTTTAAAAAATGTCGATATTAAATTGGGGTTGAACTGTATTCTTTCTCTGTCGTTGCATTTATATACACTGTATTCAATGTGTACTTTTGTGTACTTGTGAACCCAGAAAGTACTAACACTGGGCCACTCTTGCCAACCCTGCTTTTATTTATTTGAAATTGAGTTAATTCCTCCTGCCTTGTACCTCCTCATTTGGAACCAAATTGGATCTTCCTGGCTAGAATTGACTTTTTTAGGTGTACTCAACATGGTGTGTTGAATTTTTATTATTTTTATTGCCAAATAAGGACTGCTTCTTTAGACACTGGATTCTTTAGTGATTCTCTGTCGGATGAAGTCTGATAACAATGAGGGTTGTACCTAGACTTGTGACTTTGAAACAAGTGGAATTTTAACCACAAAATGATTTCCCAGCTTTTGACTTGCTATAGGTACTTGATACAAAATTATTGCATACTTTAGCAACTAGTCAGCATTAATTTTGGGGTTGGCCATAAATTCATGTCAGATAATGGTGTCGCTCTTTTGATTGATTGATTGCCTTTACTGAAAAGCCTTGCCAATGTAAATTTTACACTTTAATGCAAATACACTCTGCACTTATAATATGAGAGGAATATTGAGATAAGAACTGATCCTTTGACCTTTCAGAATCATTCTGAGTTGAATTAGTCAAAATCGAAACTACTAAGAACTCAAAATCTCAACAATAATTTGTGTCATGAAATTTAAGAGTTATAAATTTTAAAGTCTTCTGTGTGCATTATTGCATAAGCATTACGACTTTAGGTGTGGCCCTTGTATCATTTGAAAGATTTGAAGAAGGAATTCGTTTGGCCTTAATTGTTTCCTGTGTGAGAGAAATAAGTCAGAGGATGGTGATGGTTATTGTTGTAATTTGCGGAGGTTGAATTGAATCATTTCTCGGTTTGGCAATGTAAGCAATTTGTGGTCACCCTTTTCTTCTTCACACTACTGTCAAATTCAAAAACTGGATTCTTTCATAAGGATAACACATTATCAAATCAACTTTAACAACCCTACATTTAAATTAAAACACATTAGGTGTGTTTAAGCAAATTTACATGCCACATTAAATTCAAATATAGGCTTTAGCTACACTGTTGGATGTGAATGTGACCAACAGCAAAATGCATTCTTTTACCATATGACCTTTAGACATCCCCAAATTTAATTATTCAGAAAAGTTTCTTTACAATGTCAAGTAATCTTTTCAATTGATGTTCGTTATTGATTAGAGATTTTACCTAGAACTCTAGCTTTGCTTGTATAAAGTGCTTCAATCCCAATTTTTCCAATTAGAACAACTCCAATATGCTTCACAGAAAAGAGGAATATAAATACGACCTGTTAAGTTCGAATTAAAATCCCTCTCAGAATAAAGCTGCCTAAATGGCACCCCTGGTATAAACCGTTTGTTTGAGAAAATAAATGCCCTATAAAATCAATTTCCGTTTTCTATCCGTACCGTAAGAATGCTTTATCCATGTGTTTTCCCGAAATTTTGGAGTTCAACTTAACAACAAACGAATATGACGAGAAAATCAAGAATTCGTACTAAATTTGGTTATAGTTTCCCATTTTGACAAGTTTAAAAGATACGAGTCTATGCAGCAATAAATTCCCACACTTCTCTAAACGCTGAAATAATAACCTTCTATGTGATTTTAATTTGAGTTTTAATGAATATATCGCTGCAATTAGTAAAATTAATTTTTGATGAACAAAATAGTTGTTGCATCGAAAGGTGAAAACTTTTATTTTTTGATTCCGACTTGAATTTTATAAAAAATTCACAGTACATCTTATGCAATAATGTGATTTTGTTCAATGGATCATCAGTTTAGATTATAGATAAGAAATATGAAAACGAATTCCGAACAAAAATACAATGTATGATTATGATATACAGTTAGTCAGCAATCATTAACGGGAGTATAACATTAGACAAATGACGGGTACAAAAATGGCAGAAAATGTGTTTCCTTGCATTGAAGTTGCACTAGAATCGTCGTTAGAAGTGGTTCCTGTACCTGGAGTAGTTTCTGAACCTGGACTAGTTGCTCCCGAACCTGGACTAGTTGCTCCCGAACCTGGACTAGTTGCTCCCGAACCTGGACTAGT
>JAQGAA010000895.1:0-18522 GCA_034696425.1 Isotoma viridis | reverse complement strand
TTACCTACAAACCTCTATCTAGCTAGTTCTTTTAGGTGGAGTTGAAAAATAATGTTTAGTTTAATTTTGTTTTAATAGGCATAGAATTCTGATAAATGTTTTTTTTTTACTAAACCAGATACTTTTCTTTATTCTATCACAAATGGGGACGTAAAACTATTTTATTTCAAGATTTGTTGCCATGAAATTTATAATATGAATAAACAAGAAGATCTTATCATGTATCATTTCCGGAAGGCAATTTCTCGGAAGAAATTTTTAGATTAAACTGTTTCCGCATTCTGTCAAAATAAATCTTAATTTTTCACGGAAGAGGGAATAAAAAGCTTGTACTTCCCCTTTTCGTACCGTCTTGGTACATTACACTAGTCACTAATATCGGTGTAGCATAAAATAGTGTCATTATTATGGTGCATCTGCCAAGCCACTTAGGGACTGGGACTGCACCGTATAAAAACTTTCTCAACACTCCCCCCTACGCCTTAAAATTTTCTATTAAGTGCTCCATAGTACACACTACACACCAAGCCTTCTGTGTTTTTTAAACATCTAAATCAAACCCCGACCTGGGCACACATGCACATTTGCATTTTTCCTGCATTTATGCTTAGCGTTCAACTTTACTAGTCGTGTAGTCAGGTAAAATGCAATCTCATGGTGAAAATATGGTCCAACGTAATTGAAAATACACGATATAGGAGAGGCGTCCAGGTACTGCGAGTTATAATGCACTCAGTTTCACTAGAATACAGAATTTAATATCTATCTACATTTTCTAGTTACATGCATGCTACTCTTTTAATGGTATTTTATATTATCATCCTTTCACGAGACATTAAATCCCGTTGAAATTATAAAGAGATCCTCTTCCGGTGTCAGAAATAATAATTGTCAAAGTAGCGAAAGAGTTTTTGGAGGATTATTTATGAATCCTGATAGTAATGACCAGCTTGTAACGTTATTATTTTACATAGGTAGGGACTAAAAACAAAGAATCCTATTCATCATAGGCAGCAGATGTGAATTATGAATTCGGAACGGTAAGGTAAATGGTAGATGGTAATGGAAATCCCCAGGAATTAAGGATTTTATCCGAAGGTACATCTTCACCGGGCAACAACTACTACTATTGCAAAGTAGCATTCGTTAAGGTCCACAGCAAGCAATACAGCTTGTCTTTTTGCAAAAAGCTAGGCAAGGCGTATATCTTACCTTTCTGGTACGCAACCCGTTGGTTCTTAGTTTCCAAAAAATGTCTTAAGATAGCTACACGGAGTTACGAGAGTGAAGTACAGCAAGCGGCATGGAAGTCAAATTACACCAGAAATATTATTTTACAAAGGATTAAATAAAATCTTTCACGTATTCGCTGGTTTTGCAAAGTACATTATAAAAAACGTGGTTTCATCCTGCAGTGGCAATTTTTATAAAGATTTCATGTCTTAAGCTCATCTTTGATTTGTTTCCAGAGAACATGAAGAATATCCCCATTACCAAGACCGAGACCAAACCACCATGGCTATTATCATTTCAGGTCTTGTAATACTTTTCATACGGAGGCAATACCCCGTTTCCGTCAAATCACAGTGTGAGATTCACAATGCGTCAAAAGAGAAAGGTAGTCTTGTACTTGTGGGGGTAGGGAATGAGAATAGGAAACATCATGATTCAATAGGATGGGATGATGATGATGATGATGATGACGGTTATCTTCAATGTCGATCACGTTTACAAATCTCATGTATAACATTAGAATGAGTCTCTTTCCATCATCTTCCTATTTTTCAGATTTCATTTTTGTTTGCCTCGGTTGGTGAAAACGAAAAGGGATTGCCATCAAATGAAATTCTGGCAAATTTTATAGACGGACTCGTGCGCGAAATTGGGAACATGATTTGTCAGTCTTGTCCTAACCCAGTATTATAGTACTAAGGGATGGTAGTACCTAAAGTAATTTTTTAGTGCATGTGGTAGTGTAGATGTAGTCAGAAAAGTACTCTAACAAAATCGCTTCCTTCTCAAAAGCCGAAAATGAGTGGATGCATGTAGATGTAGATTGTAGAACACGATTCATTGCAGCTGGAGCTGATTTTGATGGGATGTGATTTTCATAGAAGTGTTAGTTAGACTGAATTTTGTTTTCAGGGGCGGTGGTAGAAGAAATTTCAAAACGGTTGGGTACCTTGTACCTTGGCAATGTCATTCCATGGTTGAGTTCATTTGAGATGAATCTTGAGAGGTTGAGAATAAGTCCCTAATTTTGCAGATGCCATTTCTTCTTGTTGCAACAGAGTATTCAATGCTGTGGTCTTGAAAGATAAAACTGGTCTAGTTAATGATGTCGTCTGGGTACTTATTGCGTTTCACACAAAAGGTACTTTCTTACCTTTTACATAGATTCAGAAAATTTTAAGCCCGGAATGAAATTTAGCAAATCTGATAGAAAGAAAGATGTAGGGTATTTGGTTTTACTTGTTGGATATTGCAAACTTTATAAAAGGAAAGAGGTTTAAGTTTCTTTAAGGAATTTACATTATATTTTATTACGAGTAGAACCGGAAGTTTTGACAGCTTTGAGTAACCTCTTTACATCCTGTTCCAATTTTTCTTAATATTTTCATAAACCATTTCTAACTACACCAATTATCTTTGACCGAAATCCGTTTAGAAATAATACAAATACATTTTTAACCATTTAGCGAACGTTTTCTTATAGATTAAGTTAAATTACAACTTTTAAAACACAGTATAGGTCTGAGATTAATATAAAATATGCTAATAGAACTTGTAGACTCTAGTACAATATAATGTAATATCCTAATGCTAGATAAGAGAGAAGGAGATTAAAAGAACTTGCATTCCAAAATTGGTGTACACATTACCAATGAGTTATGTATTAAGCTTTTAAACCAACTATGTTAAAGCTTGCACTCTTACAACTACAAAGCTATACAGTTTTACTCTTCTGCAAGGAATATAAAACCAGATAGTGAGTTTAACAACTGTGGTGAAATGGATAATGAAATCACGCTGTGCTCCGTTGGGAAGATGAAGCAAAGTGATGAGATTATTTATAATGTAAGTGGCTTAAAACCAATTTCGCTTTCTCTCTCTCCTTCCCTTCGTTTTTGCATAAATAATTACTTTGTTTAATTGGCATCACACCACTCAGTTACTTGTTTTCTCTTAAAACGAGAAGAGATTAGCTTTTCAGCTTTGTTTGAAGAGGTTTCTTCACTCTGGGTAGTCTTGTTGTACTTTTGTTCTTATTTGCTATCGAGATCATTCAAGATGCAAAAAAGCTGCTGCTTCATGGGCAAAACAATTTATGGTATGCTTTTCATGGAAAGGAGTAACAAAATTTTGGATTGTATAGAAATTCTAAAGAGTTCTACGTATTACTTCAAAATAAAAATCAGTTGAGCCGAAGCCTAATCTATTGGACAAAACTAAATCAGCTTAGAAATAGTATAAAAAAGGCTGAGTACAGTCAACTGTATTTGAATTGATATACTAAAAGGTGACCAACCATGATATTATGGTTATCTATCCAAAATGTTGATAATGTAAACAATGAATAACGGAAGTAAATCGGAAGTTGGCTAGCTTCAAACATTTGGCATCTCAAAAGACCAAGCCAAGCAGGTCAACCACAGAGAGCTACAAAGTATAAGAAGATCTGTGACATAAGGAAAAGTTCGAAGAGCCAGAAAAAGTCTTATTGGTTACATAGGGACAATCTTCACAACTATTGTCAAAACTTTTACAGAGCAATCCCTACTAGTATTATTTGATAGAATAGTAAAAGCTAAAGCCAAAGCTGAAAAAAGGCCTAGACTCATGAGCTAAACGGGAATCAATTTGTTGAATGTAACTATTCTCAACCGAAGGTGACAGTTCAAGTCGACCCAAATCTCAAATCCTATTCAGTTCCTTTCATTCATGCCAAGTCAATGTGAACAACTCGACTTTACCATGTCAGCTGCCAGTTTAACTTAAACCCATAATTTTCTCGGACTTGGCTCTTCACTTCACTACACTTCTTTTTTGACATCATTTCTTTTACAGCACACAACCAAATACAGATAAAGCGGAAAAGAGTCGTGATAATACGTAATATCTAGGTATAAAGAAAAAAATTATGTCGAGTTGTAGAAATACATACACTCACCTTCATATATAGAGATAGTATCCGAGACAAAGTAACCGATGTAAGTAAAGCAAGATTTTCTCAAGTCTTCATCATTCTTAAGAAAAGGAAATCCAAGAAAAAAAACTTACTTTGTCAACTTGACGAAGTACAAATGGAGACTCGGAAAGAAAGAAATACGAAGGCTATTTCAGTGTGATAAAGTTGACAAAGTCGAGGTGGCAAGGTAAAGTCAACCTACTCGTCAAGTCACTCTTGAGTCAAATAATTTCTCCTGATGTGATGGCTAAGCTTTCTCTCCCCAACTTCTTTCTACGTATTACAATACTTCTTCCAAACAACCACCTAAAACCTTCTGAAGTTATATACTACCCGATAGTACCTAGATTATTAGTATCAAAGGATAGAGATGTATGATTTTGAAATTGTATATACTTCAAGCAACAACATAATAGTATCATATCACACATAAAAAATACTTTTCCTTAAGTTAAATATAACTTTCTTTTGTTTTCTGTTCTCAATTTAAAGTTACATGTGACTCAAAACGATAACAATCTCAAACAACACAAATTATGAAATCTGACTCTAAGACAACTTTTCTCTCACCTGAAACTGAATTTCACCGAATAAGATATAAGACGAAATCTTACATCTTTTTATATTTCTATCATTTTTAACCTTGACAAACATATTTTTTTACATTTTGTCTTCACTTGTTTCGACATTCTGGCGAGCATTGCACTACACGTGTGATTTTTTAGTTATGCAAAAGTGATGATAATGCTATGAAGGGTAAGCTACATATGTTACACCCAAATTTATTATTTTATATATGGGGGATCTTTTACAAATGGAAATGAGAAGAGTCATCAAATTAAGAAAAAAGAGGGCTTGAAGGTAGAATTATCTTAAGATGCTTAAAAAGAAAAAGACAAAAAATAAGAATCAAATACACGAGTCTCTTTTACTTTCTCTTTGCCTTTCTCTCTCTAGCCTTGCTACTTATGATGATGATACTACCCACTACAACCATTACTACTACCCATGGCACAAGTATAATACAGGATGGTGCACTACTACTACTCTCCTCATTGTTAATTTGAAATGAGTGCACCAAAGACCTTTTACTATAAAGTACTCTACAACTACTAATATGTATTACCTATAACATAGTTGTCGTCAGTAGTACCTAATGTAGTGTCGGCCTATGTGGTGTCTAGCCATGTTTCAGAAGAAACTGTATCACTTGAAAGGAAAAACTTGTGGTTTTTCTTGACACTTGGTAAAAAAAGACGAGAAGTTGCCTTTTTCATTCTCTCTTTCCTTCTCTCATCTACTATTTGGATGAAGTGCTTCCTTTTCCTTTCTTCCTATTTAAGTTCTGCCTTTATCATCAAAGATAGAGAAAGTGAAATAGGAGGATTGTATTTTAGAAGGACAAGTAGGGAAAGTACAACTCGTGACGCTGAAGACTATGAGTCCTGTGTATTCACAACATAACCTTATGTTGACTACTGATAGAAAGCAGCTTATAGTTGTGACATGTATCACAAAGTAAAATGGGTGATGGTATGCTTAGCTCTGTATAGATAATATTATGGTGTGTTGGTTGTAGTTTGTACTATGAGTGTGTTTGGAATGCCGTTTAAGCAATCTAACCAACACATAATACGAAGATCTACAAGATGAAAGATAGAAGAGATGGTGATGATGATGATGGTAGGTGAATAGGTAGAGGCAGTTGTACCAAGGAAGTAGATAGTGGGCTCAGCTCACCACGGACTGAGGGAACTCTTTTTTGAAACTTTTTCAATTTTTGGTTTGAGTACAACAATCACGTCTCACACGTAAGTATGTGTTCCATCAGAGATGAAGGAGAAAAATCACCTGCAATTTTTACAAAAATATATAGGAGAACAGCTTTCTTCGAAGATTAGAAAAGGTGATGGTGATGTTACAATGGCATTTCTTGATATCTTTTCACAGTGGTAGAAGAGGGGGTAGTAGTACTTAAGAATAGGAGTGGTATGGGTATGAATGGTAGTGTTGTTGAAAGTAATAGTTGAGGGCATACTTTCACTTAGGACTTTTTGCGACTACTCCAAAAAAGACTAAGAAGGGACACCTTTTTATTAGAAATTTCATTGGCTCAAAAGTCTTTTAGAAGGAAAACATGTCATATTTTTTGTTACCGAAATCAAATGAACAAAATGTTCCACTTTAAGTCTGTTGGTCAAATAAAACCCTTGTGATGTCTAAAGCTAGAGTGCAAATAATCCAACAAGTTTATTTTCACTATGACCTTTTCCTGAGCATCTTTAGTAGGGGAAGGGTAATGTGAAATACATAGGGTAGTTTTTATAGAAGATTTTATTACTTTGAAGATCAAACCCAAGCAAGCAAACCCATTTTGCACTCTTTCTTTTGTTCGCGTGTGATCTTTTTACCAAAGAAAAACCCAAGATATTTACTCTACTGTAAACTATTAATCCATGAATTTGACTTTAGTATGAATTTACGGTTTATATTAAATGCATAGTAAATTCATTCAAAAAGTTAATTCTTTTAGCTCGTTTGAGTTTATTTGGTATATAACTTTCTCTTGCGCTAGATCAATACGTTTTTTGCTAGAAAAGTAGAAAACCAATGTTGTATTCATATTTTTTTCAATTTAAATTGTTTACTGTTTTAACCCTGTTTCGAATGAAATAAGGATTCGTAAAAACACGACGGGTTTAATCTTACATAAGTATGTAAGTTGTCGTAAGAATTGTAGTCATACTTGATACAGTAGGTACTTCAATTTATACAAATTCACTTGAGATTTCACATTTCAATTTGCTTGGTAATACAGACTGACATTTTATCTTCTTTGGAATACTTCTCTTTTAAACGTATACCTTTTTCAAAGAATTTTGTTAGCTCCTCGAGGATATTCAATCCCATGTAGATAGATAGATAGTATTGCGTCCTTAAACGCAACATGAAAAGCTTAAATTGCAGGATATGCAATTTCCATTCAGGTTGAAGTTCTCACCCTTACAATCAAAAATTGAAGTCGTGTTTTAATAGCGTACTTGTAAGCTGTGCGAATGGGAGACCAACCTGAGTATATATTCGACAAAAACACCAATTTTTGGCAATATGTAAAATATCTTTGTGAATCGCATGAAAAGGTTTCAAAGTGCAAAATACTACTTTCACCTTGTTCAATTTTTCCCAGTTTTCCATTGGGAATTCTGATTTTTACATGGAATACTTGATTCCCAAAGGGCTGGAGGATCGACTCAGATAATAGAGTATAAATTGAATTTTCAAATCACTAGCCTATCTTATTCGAAATTGTAATTTGATTTACCTTGAAAAATTACCTTATATAAGCAATAAGTAACTCTTCTTCATAAAGCAGGCATCGTTTGAATAGGGATTCTAGGGATATTTAGAAATCAGAATTTTCTAAGCCTTGATTTAGGAGAGTGTAAGAAAAAAAAAGCTTAGATAAGATTCAATATGATTTGCCAGATTCAGACCGAATTCTAATATTTGAAGTTTCATAACAATAACAACGAAAGATATAAAAAAATTCGCATAAAGTAAAAAATAAGTCTGCAGTTGTAAGAAAAACAATATTGTTAGAATTAAATGTTCGATAAAGATATGCATATAGGCTGTTTTGTGCTACTCTAATTTTAAGATGCTTCATTTCGCGAAATAAAATAGCAAACGACAATAAAAAAATTGAGACATTTTTATGTATAAAACTCTTCGTTCATTTTTATCCTTAAATTGTAATATCTGCAGAAAAGACGTAATACTTTATTTGTATTATTCATAATCAGAAAAATCATACAAGCACAACACAGCATACAACACAACGTGTATCTTCATGGTTTTTATTATCGTAATGTTAACATGACACACCGATGATTGGCTTGACTTGGCCTTTTTCCTTGTCTTTAGCCATTATTATTTAGGACAAACTTATGAAATAGTACATAAATGACAGGCAGACAGAGCAGGGTGGGTAAGAGATAAAGCTTCAGATGATTTGAATGTTTCATCTGTTGTCACAGATTTTCACCGGTTTTATGGATTTATTTAGGTCGTGGGGCTCATAAGGAAATCTTTCATGCAAGGGGTTTACAATTTTTATGACAGATAAGGAATACAAATCTTATCTAGGACTGACACGAAGAGAAAGCACTTATGGAATGAATCCAATAAGCTGCTTTGGCTTGGCTTGACTTCTTCCTAAGGGAACAGGGTGGGTGTGGAACTTACAACATACGCAGAGTGTAGACTAAAAGTCTTAGTAATAGAAGAATTGTAGTTAGATGATTTGGCTCGTTTTCAGACTGGAACAGGGACAGTACAGTCAAAGTTTCAATAAATTCACACAAGACATAAAAAGCCTTATTGTGTTTTCAAAGTGATTGAATAAACGTCACTTGCACATACGGATCAGCACACACACAAATCCAGCTATTTAAAAGTTTTCTCTTCAAACAACTTTCTCCATTATATTACTTATTGTACCACCACCACACTTACTTTACAGCGCGATGCTGCAGCTATATAGGCCCACAATTTCTTTTGGAAAGCTGCAGTTTAGAAGAATTTTAGTTTAAGCTTTAGAAGATTCCTTGTGCCTTTTTCAATAAGAATATGTACACATACATTGTATATAGTGATAAATACATTATATGTTGTAAGCATAGAGCGACAGCTTTTAAAATTTTGTCGCATGCTTACTACGGATATTGTAATAATAATATATCATGTAATACGTTCAAGTAGTAAGTGGCATGTAGCAGCAAGTATAAAGAAAGAAAATTTTGATAAGTTTTGTCCATTTTTCTAAATTCTAAACGTAATAAGTTTTTGCCAAGTCTCATACACAACTTTCCGGGATATCACTATCATGAAGGAGCTTCTCCCTTATGTAAATTGTATTATAATCATTGGCAGGAGGAGGAGGGGAAGTTGTGGTATGATGATGATGATGATGAGGATGATAATGAGGAGGAGGGTAATCTTTCACATAATTTGATTTCGGATGATGTAGTGTTTGATATTGATGTTGTTGCTGCTGCTGGTTGCCGAGATGAGTATGGTGATGAGCTGCCGGAGGTGGATGATGGTGATATGTCCCATTTCCACTTCCAACAGTTCCAACTACTCCGTGATGTTGCATGTGGGGATGAGATTTTGGAAGGGTGTTGTTTGCATATGCATGATTATGCTGCCCATTTGCTTCTTGAACCATCGAACCTGATGTAGAAATGTATAACCCTTTTCTTGAAAGAGTTCTCTGAAGCTCTTCTTTATAATCTACAAAAATTATCCGAAGTATAATTATATGACCACACTATGAACGTAAATACGCATAGATTAAAGAACTACATTTGTAGGACATTTAAAGTCTTAAACATGACTTTCTACTTTCTCCTTCCACACTCAAGATAAAGATCTACTTTACTTAAAAATTGTGTCGACAGCAAGTTTCTTGCTAGTGTTGATAGTTACTCTGAGATTATGGCATGCAAAAGACATTTACTACCACTAAAAGGTTCTTTGCATTACCTGCAGGGAAATTGTTGGCACCAGGAATAATGTCAGGATTGGCATCAGCCTCACTTTTCGATTGGGGTACTGGACGATACCCTGCTGAGTTGTTTGTAGCTGAAGACGTGTTGTTCGTGGTTGTTGTCAACCCAGAAGTCAACATGAGTGAATTTGGTTTCTCCAAGGGATGCGAGTTGTTCGAGTTATTCGGCGGATTCCCTGGCCCTCGACTGCTGGCAGTTGTAAGACGTGTTCTAAATAACATTACGAGGAAAAGTAGAAGAAGCGTTCCAACCGCAGCCAATCCAACTCCGACAGCCGCTAATGGGAAGAACTCCATTTTACTTGTACTTGCTCCTATGTCAACACAATCATTTTAAATTGCAACTTCCTTCGATCTTCACTTTTACTATCCCAACAGACTTGAACTACTTTACTTTGTTAAGATTATACACGATACAGACCAACCCATCAAACAACCCTTATTTTATTAACTGTTTAGTCTCGTTAGTGAATAAGCCTTTATCTTACTCTGCAGTCAGTAATTTGTACTACAAGCGCTTTTCTACTCAAAACTGTTAAAACGCACTCATTTTCAACCCCATGTACTCAACCCTTTCCTTGACGATTGTTTACCCTAGCAATTCTCATATAAAGCTAAAGCCTTTAAACTGCTCCACAAAATAAATTAATGTAACTACCTCCTCTATAATTTCATGAGCACACACACCACTACTCTAGCATTGACCATTTTAAAAATAGGAACATAGTAATTTGTAGTTTCTTCATTCTAAAAAAAAACAAAAACACGTGCAGCTCCAAAATACCTGGCATTCTACATTTTACTCATTGACTTGCCTTTCTCGCCCTCCTCAGATCATCCGTTTTCCCACAACAGCCTCTCCGTGAGAAACAAAATTCCATTCAATACTATACATAAAATACTTTCACTCACAAAAAGAACAAGGACTAGAGAGAAGAGCAAAACGTAAATCAATTACTTTTGACGGAGGAGAGCTTTTTAAAAAAAAGTCTTTGAAGAAACAGCAGTCCCAAACCAATTAAGGTTACCAGTACAAAAACCACTAAAACCGTGCCATGAACCTTTCTCCCGTCAAACCTAACGAATAGAACAGTTCCTTTAGTCCTTCCTCGTCTTGGACTAATTGTAACTCAGTAAGTACATCTGACTGAGTTAATTCAACAGTAAGAGTCACGAAGAGTCGGATTAGGTCAAGAGGCTCCCTCCGGACTAAACTTCAAATACATATTGTGCAAGGTAATTAAATACAGTAGAACACATACCATAAGAAAGCAAACTTTCCCCAGTCTTTAGCAACCTCAATTAAATGGTGAGTGAACAAATAGTGACTTGGGCTCATGTTAATTAACCACGTGTTGAAGGTATATTATACTTAAGGAAGTAGTAAGGAAGGCTAATGGTGATTCAATTTCACTAGAAAAACGAGAATGCGAAATGATTAGATGATGATCATCATGTTGATTATAGGGATGTAAACGAGGGCACGGTGCCTAAAGTCCCGATAGTCAAGCCTGAGTACATTTTTACTTCCATTCTATATTTTTAGCGTGAAATTCCCTTCATATGGAAACATTTATATAGTCAATAGTATGTAAGTTAAGTAGCAAGAGAAAAAGTTGTTCCAGGGAAGTAGTGGTATATAGTAGTACTAACGCCTTACGGAAATGAGAAAAAGGGATGAAAGGAAATAGTGTTAAAAGGGCCGTGTCAAATGACAAAGATAAAATGGGGAATGACTGATGAAATAGACGAGTCTAAAAGAGAGGATAAGATCATAATACAAATCGGTAAGTTGTCTTTGCCAAAGAACACTAAGAATAATATTATAAGGGAAAAATATACCTAAAAAAACGAATAGAACAGACAGAAAAAGGAATGAAGAAGTATCTCTTCTTGTTCTCTTTCATATAGTAATAGTAATCGTAATATCCATACTACTTACTTACTTCAAGAATAGGAAAAAACACGAATGGGGAAAGCAATGAACGGAATGTGAAATGAATGAAAGAAGATGGAAATGGGATGCCATGAGGGTAAAGTTGTTTTACATACGGAGGGATTTGTGAGATTTGTGTTCCTGATAAAAATTTTATATTATATCCGACTTCCGTCCTTTCTTTTCTTTCCTTAAAGAAGAAAAAGTAGAAGAAAGAACCTCTTTTTAACAATTCCCGTCTCCTTTCCCACCACTATACTACCATACTAAACTAACTACTACCACCACCACTAAGAAACGAGTTATCTTTGAAAACAAGTGAGTACTAGGAAGAAAAAAAATCTTTAAAGAAAGTTTAGAAAGAGGAAAATCAAAGACAGTATTTTTATACTTTAAAAAGTCTTAACTACTTTATATATACTCCTACACACACTACTACTAGTCCCAATATTACTTCCTCAATTTACGGTGAAAGTTGCATGTGTATGTGGTGATGCAACCAGAAGTACACAACTACTGCTAACTATCCACCCTACAAGTTAAAGTGGAATATATTGTATGCAAGTAAAGAGGGATGACAGTTGGATAAAACGGTAAAAGAAGACTTTCCTTTTAGGAAGACGACACGCACAGAAAATGAAGGAAGGGAGATTTTTGAGTCCTTGCATGCTGCATGTATTCATTCATAATACGAGATTTTTAACTCATAAGGAATGACTATATGAGCTAACCACTTTTGGTTCAGATTTTTATTTTTTAGCTGGGTTTATAATATATAGTGAGTTAACTTGAAAGAAATGTATTCTACTTAGTACTTTAGTGAATTGGAGGAAGGAATTGAAATGAAATCGAAAAATACGGAAATAAAAAGAAACTAAAAGAGAGAAACGCAGGGAGGTATTTTTCCTTGAGAAAAATGGATGGATAGGGAACTGGGGATGGATGATGTGAACTCGATGATTGTGTCTTCAATAAGGAAGTCTTTGTCGGAAGGAGGATGGATGAGTATGTGATGTGTAGTTTTACACTCTAGAGTAGAATACAGATACAAATGAATATATTACAGAGGTTCAATACAACACAGGAACAATATATCATAAAGACCTCAGTGAACATACTAAACTACAAACTGCATTTATCGTTATAGCATTATTAAGAGAAAGAAGGGCACTTTTTTCAATAGGCTGTGTATATCTTTTAGTCGTTTGAAAGAGATGAAATAACGGCTATTTTTATAATAAGGATTATGGGTTATATAGTTATATGAAAGAAAGACCCTGAAAGTGATCTTTTACCTGAGAATGATTACTACTCATACTTCTAAAAGTTGAACGATATGTCGTGTGGGTTTTAATTTTAATGACCTTTAGATTTCTCAATAAACTCATCATTATTGTTAATAGACTGACGTCTGCTTGGAGAATCTGAAGTATTGAATTATACAAGTACCGGGAAGCCTTTGGCATTTAAGTCAGAAATATGTTAGGATGCAACGTGCACAAAAATCCGTAGGTGGAGGATGTAATTTAAAGGTTATCATAACAAAAACTACAAGATAAAATTACATGAATGGTTGCCCTACTAAGTAAGTGGGGCAAAAAGGTTAAAGATACGAATATAATAAAAATATTGTTAGTAAATGTCTAAAACTAGGTAAAATAACTATTATTGCATAGCCTCTTGAACAGTATTTTTGATTCATTGAACCCATTCTAAGTCTAAGACAAGAGCCAAATGGGGAATACTTTGTGAAGATAGAAAATAAATTCATGTTGACGGGTTGGATGCAACTTTATGGAGAAAGTAGTAGAAAGAGCTCAATATAAATATCGTATAAGATGGCTTGGACGAAAAATAATAGGAAACTACACTCTATTATATATAAAATGAATAAGTGTTCTAGATAACCCTTATTCTTACATCTGATATGAGCTTGGATTTTGTTTGTTTCATCATCCTATCAGATCACACCACATCATACAATTTATCCGAGTATGATCATTGTATATCAATGATTATTTTTGAATTGGATAGATACGATTTTGCTGAATTCTTCTCTTTCAGTAAGATCAGTAAAGACCAATAGACAGACTTAAGAAGCAAACACCTTTGTATTGTTTGCACTAGAAAGCAAAGGTACCTCTTTTGTTGTTGGGTGAGATGCAGGAGAATTTTTAGCAAAAAAAGATGAATCGGAAAAAGCAAAGCGTTGTTGGTGTGGCGTCTTTATTTTTATAGGTATTTGGTATCCCAGCCAGAAAATGGGAAAAAGAAAAGAAAGAGGAACGCAATTTTTTTGATGGGATTGGATCCTTATTGCTTTAAAAAGAGTATATAAGACAAGCAAGGTGGTATGCCAATTCTTAACAACATATTATACATATACCAATGTGTACAGATACATATTTTGCGGTTATGGTGGTAGAGGATTTGGTATGGTTGTGATTCACAATTCAGCAAGGTTTGTTTGTCAGTAGGTTGTCTTGAAAGTGGCTGTAGTATAGTTTTTGGTGGTTAGATACAGAGAAAAAGAGAGAGATGTGAGATTGGAGGATTTGCGAGAGGAAAGAAAGAGATGATATTCATTTTTTGATAAATGACTCTACACAGTAGTGCAATAAGGAAGTTTTGGCGAAGTAGTACAATAGGGAGTCATTGCTTATAAACTGAGAATAGATAGGAAATATACGAGCATTAATGGGGAAATGGCCTTTTCTTCTTTCGTCTTAACAAAAGGCTAAAACTCCATTGTCCTTTCTCTTGTTTGCTTGCGCTTTCTCTCTCTCTCTTACTCTGGCTCAAAAGTAATTGGAAAACTGACTGACTTTCTCTCCTTTTCTTTCACACAAACCCAGCCAAACCAACCAACAACCCAATCTGACCAAAACTGTACGAGATGGGAAGCCACACTAAATACTGAATATCATGCAGTTGTACCATTTATTATGTTACCATGCAGTAATTTCAGCTTTAGCCGTATATTCATTTCTATTCCTGAAATGACTGCTGCGACCATTTGGGAAATTTGAATCAACTTTCATCTGTTAAGTTAGTTCAAGTTCAGAATTATTGAGTTGGAATCTAATAAAATAGAAAGTAACCTCGAACCTATTTGGGCTTTGAAACAAAATGCATCAAACGCCATTACAATAACAAAGTCCACTAATTTTATGAAGTTAAGTTTTATTCATCTTTGGATTTTTCATCTCACTTAATGTAGCAGATCACATTATTAGGTTTTCTTCATTGTATTTTAATAAATGGAAAGGTACATCTTAAGCAAATAAGGTCATGGCACTGTGTTTGTTCAACGTATAAGATTAATTTCAAATTTCAACATTTCTATCTCAGAAATAATAATTATCTTGAAGGAACAGTGTGTAATCGTCTGTTCTGTTCTTCTATATTTTGTTAGCAGCCGTTTGATTGAGTACGAACCCTATAGAATTAAAGCTAGTCATCTAAAATTGCTACGTGGATAAGAAATTATATAAGCTGACGGTTACTAAATCTTAATGTTTGCTGTCATTTTAAGCAAATATTTGAGAAATGTTACGTTTTCTCATACTCACTTCTATGAAAAGTACATTATACAATGACAAATTATACATCTGCATTACACTTGTCGGTTGGTTGCAGTCAAATTTATAAAGTCAACAGGATTATTTTAAAAGAATAGTAAAAATTAAAGTAGAATAAATTCAGCTTGGATTAATTAAACACCTGCGACAGTTAGCTATTAGGTATTTAGGTTAATAATTCACAAAACTAGTTTCTTACAAGTTTATAAAATCATAGTTTAAATGGCAAATTGATTAAATGTGCAATTTAACAAATTGTTCTTTTGATCTTTCCAATTTTGGAAACATGTGTGAGCATAATTTAAGAACATCTGAATTTCTCATCTGATATCAAACATTACTTTTTTTTCTAAAAGGGAAATGAAATGATTCATTCAATCTTAACACGTACATATACTACACACCCTCCTAAATCACCAGTTCTGTTGATCTATCATATTTTTTTATTTCTTCTAAATTCAACCCTCCAGACTCAAGCACGAGCCTGTTGACAACTCCATCTGATTTCTCACCTCACACAATGGACTCATTTTGACATGAAATACTCTCCAGACGCTTCTTGAAATTCCCATAAAGTAAATCAATTCAAAATCGAATGGGAAAAATTCGAATGTTTTCTTTACACTTTTTATTTTTTATGTCTCACTTCAACACAAGATGTACAATACCATACGTACTCAATCTCATGCACACTTAAAAATTTTCGTACCCATTTATCCCTCGGCGGCGGTGGATATACCAAAAAATCTACTTCTAGCTCAAAACCGAGATGCAATTTTAGACAAAACCAATTTCCTTTCAAATCAGCAGCGCGTCATTCATAAATCGATAACTACGAATATAGTAGACTTATTCTTTGGGTCTTGAATCTTGAGTAAGAGTCAGTTAAGTAGTATGGATGAACCATAATGTGAATGAAAGAAGAGAACAACCACTAAAGGAAAACTAACTGTCGAGCCCTTACGACGTCTATTAAAAACCCATGACAAAGGAAAGATTGCAGACTCATCATCATTTATATGATTTCTCCCACTTCCAATTCCAATCCAAATCCAACCACCACCAACAACCAAAAACTACCATCAACATCAACCATTCGAAACCCATCATGTCTATCTTACTGTCTACCATCAGTTATGTAATAGGTTTGAGCACTTATAGCTATAATCTAAGGTTTTCAGAGACTACTAGAGAATAATGCTCTAATCCAACTCCTTACCCCATACCTTCCTGCAATGAATCAGAGTGTTGGCTTGACTTGACTACTATATTATATTATACGCTGGGCTTGTTAATCCACCCCATGATTTATCAAGTGATTAGGGGAAAGTATACTTTCACATTGTAAGCAGAACATCATACTAGCAAACAGACCAGACTTTGTCTGCATTCGTATGCCACACCAAAACCGCAATTTTCCAGGATAATATTGATAATGGACCATTTTCATCTTCATATCCGTATTTTATGATTTTAGGGGAGAAAATATAACACACACGAAGAGTTGAAAAGAAGCCCTTTCTGATATGTTGTATTAGTAGCACTGAAGCTATGAACGTGTGTGTGTGTTATTATTTGTCTAGTATCTTTACTTATTCTCTCATATTCCTTTGCTTTTGAAGGCTTTATTACCCCATCTTTAATTCTAAGGCAATATCACTATTATCATCATTATTAGTCTCCCTTACACATTGTATTGCCTTCAAGAAGGAAAAGATATGGATGAGAAAGTTTACTTTCTCTGCAAGTGCATCATCATGCATAAGCATATTATTGTGCTTGGGATACTAAACTCTCCTTTGTTATAGCCAGTAAACTGTAGGCACATTCAACACAATAACTTGACTGACACCACTAGTACTACTACTACTACTACTACTACTGTGGTGATGATGTTGATGATTCATAAAACATGATTTTATTCAGAGAAAGTACCTCCAAAATGGGTTTATCTGAGAGTAAGCAACCCCGAGCTCAATTTAGCATTTAGGTTATGTAAGAAAACAACACGAGGGAGTCAAAGTATGCAATTTCGTGTAATTTTAATGTTGATGGAACTTCATGTCTGAAAATAAAGGGTTGAATGAAAGCTCAACCAAGATAAAGAAGAATCAACTTTTTAAGGTTGGCTTCCTGACTTGACTTGTGACTTGGGTTTTGCATTTGCACAAGACAACGGCTTAGTTTAGCTTAACTTAATAAGCTTTGTAATCCCATGAGAAATTTTTTCAATGGTTTGAAGAGAAAGCAAATGCATGACGAATAGCAAAATCTTACTTAAAGTAACGAACCTCTCTTTTTAGCTTATTTCAATTCACAAGGGTGTACCACTACAAGACTGATATAAGCGCTTATTTCATACAGAAGAAAACTAGAGCAGGAGTTACCAAAAACTCACTTCTGTCGGTTATAAAGTTGAAAACCCTACAAATTAGTCGGTAGTGTTGTAATTTAAAGTAATGAAACGTGAAGAAGCAAGTAACTAAGGAATAAAATGAGGGTGAACATTAAAAACTGACTACTTACTACTATGAACATAATTCTCATCTACTAACTCAAATAAATAATGTTCTAGATAGGCTTTTATACGTTATCTTGCTTTATATTATGTATATTATTTGTAGTCGTAACAAAAAATGTAATTACTCATACAATGTGGAAGGTGCATTCAATATTCATTTTCTTTCATGAAAATTTTCAAACATTTGTTTTTCTCCACCTTCCATTCGTGTATACTAAATATTCTTTTTTTCATGAACCCAATTCACTTCTTGATACTTTATTGAAATAAAAATAAAAAGGAAAATTAAAATCATTCTCTTACACCTGCTTTTATTCTGTAGGCATTGTGCATTCAGAAACAAAGCCCGAGTAGTTCACATTGTATAAATTTTACAACTTTTACCCTACTCCATCATTTTTCTTTGATATTCAATGAGGCTCTATAGGTTGCAAAACCATGTAAAAAATGCTTTGTAACATGTAACTAGTGAAAGGACGGAAAAAGCCGCAAATTCCGGATACGGAAATTATGATTAAAGCTTTTCAATTACTCTCACATTTTTTCATAGTCAAGATAAGATGAAGGAGCTTCTCATCAAAATACAAAACGTTAGTGTTTAATAGCTCTACTAACAATAGAAAGTAATAATAATCTTTACTTGGTAATAGTATCTAGAATGGTGTGGTAAGCCACAGATGTTTTTTATATATGAATTTGCATGTTAATACGGACAAAATATCT